>CAXIUB010000041.1:0-124301 GCA_964034835.1 Muscina levida | reverse complement strand
AAGAAAAACGACTTCGTGTAGTTTATGATCTCACTTCTTGTTGCTGGAACATCTGTAGCACTGTAAATATGATCTTAGATAGATGTGTCACCATGAGTGTTAAAGTTGTTGTAATAACGTTCAGGTAGCACTTGTTAAGCAGGTAGCACTTACACGAGTACCTCATTAGCATACACACACACATAGACCCGCCGACGTAGCACTGCGGCGTCTTGCAGTTGTATTTGTGTTCTTTTTCCACACATTCTTACCTAACTAAAAAAATATCTTAATGTGCACTGAAAGGTGATCCTTTGTGTAAACAGTGCATCACGGTCATTCTAGTTTGTGATTTCAAAGCGCTCGCAAGTCATCTCTCCGTCATAGAAATATTAAAAACTAAACATACAAAACTGTTACAAAATAATAACAAAACATACTCCAACAAATTGTTTGAGAAAAATAGTGATTGTGCAATCTCTAACCTGATATTACCATGGCACCTGCATTTGCATTCGTTAATGCTATTATCTCCTTGACCAATCGACGAAGAAACAAGATGAAAAAACAACCAAAGCAAAAGGTCGAACAAATTTCGGATACGGTTTCCGGTCAGCCATTGTTGGTCCAAAGTGGCAGAGCCAAGCACATAAGGATGCAGCGTTTGGTGGGCAAGGGACGTTATGGTAACGTTTGGCTAGCCAAGTGGCGCGATGAGGAGGTAGCCGTCAAGACTTTCCCTCCCACAGAGAAGTATTCTTGGATCCGAGAAACAGAAATATACCAGACGGCATTGATGAAACATGAGAACATTTTGAATTTCATGGCCGCTGACATTAGGAGCAATGGTAGCTGTCCGCAAATGATGATAATCACAGAATATCATGAAAGAGGCAGCCTACACGACTATCTGTCCACCACTATAATCAACCCGCAGAAAATGCTGTTATTGGCCTACTCCTTGGCCTCCGGTTTGGCGCATTTACACGACGATATATCTGGCACGCCCGGCAAACCGGAAATTGCCCATCGCGATATAAAAAGCAAAAATATTCTTGTTAACCAAAATGGCCAATGTGTTATAGCTGATTTTGGTTTGGCCATCAAAAACAATTTGGATTTGGATGAAATCAATATTGCTCTAAATACCCGTGTTGGAACGCGACGTTACATGTCTCCCGAGGTGCTGAATAGAAAATTGAATCCACATCATTTTGAGGAATTTAAACGGGCCGATATGTACTCTGTGGGACTAGTCTTGTGGGAAATGGCTCGCCGCTGCCATGTCCCTGTTACGGGATTGAATGTCAACGCCTGTGAGGATTACGCTGTGCCCTACCATGATGTGGTACCCTCTAACCCAACCTTTGAAGATATGCACGCTGTAGTGTGCGTCATGGGTTTGCGACCATCCATCCCCTCGCGCTGGCAAGAGGATGATGTACTGGCCACCCTGGCCAAAATCATGGAAGGATGTTGGCACAGCAAGTCCACACTAAGGTTTACGGCGCAACGTTTGAAAAAGAGCTTGGGTCGCATGAAAGCCGACTATGAGGGGCGTCCTATAGAAATTGTGTAGATTTTGCACAATTTAATTCAGTTTATATTTCAAGGAACCAATAATTTCTTTAGAAAAATGTCTACATCAATTTATATGCAAATTAAATTGTAGGGAACCTTAAAAAATAGCACCAATATGTAAAATTTTTATAAAAAACAACCATTAAGGAAAACAAATTTTGTAAATATTAAATTTTTTGTATTTTAGATTTTTGTAGTCAAATATATATCTTAGTAACTTCCAAATTATAACACAATTGTAAATATTTTATAATAAAGTATATTTTACATTAACAAATATATTTTAATAAAAGTATTTTTATAAAAAGTATAACAATCCGCTTTTTTTCTTAGAGGGAGGGAACAACAGACACTTATCCATCAGCTATCACACATGGAAAAATTCCAAGTGCTTGATTCCTGTGTGTTTTTTAGGTAATTCGTCATAGTGATTTGAGACGACAGCACTTCAACATGTTCCATACTATAAAGTTCAAATTATATTTAATTATTTTGCTTTATTTGTCTTTTCCTGTGTAATTGGAATAAAAGGTACGTACTAATAAATATTAAGATAACGAAAAAAACTCTCAATTTCCGGGACAAAGTAATGTTTCCTGGCTTAGGTTTGACAATGCCTAAGAACGTGGCTGCAAATTTTGTAGTTAATCACTAGAGGACCCGGCGCACTTCGTTTCGCCCCAATTTAATGCCTTCAGATATACTCAGTAGAGAGTGATATAATAAACAATGTTTTTCGATTAGTTTTTCGCCGCAAAAACAAACGACGAAGGCGGTTCTCTAAAACGCGAATAATGGAATGGATGATCATTTGGAATAATCGGGATTCGTTAGAGTAGGACTTCCTCTTTTTAAAATTTTCCCTTGATAATCTTTGGTTAAATCACATTGTTTATCAGCTTCTTGACGAACAACCGCATACCGTTGCACAATTTTGGTTGATTCAGATTCCGCAATATGATTATGATCGATCCCACCTTCATCTATAAATTATGCGGCACATCAAGCGAGTTGAAAAATTCAGCAGTAAACCCTGCATCGTTCGGTCAACTACTTCCCTAGTTCGTCTATTCGCCATCGCAAAAAAAAAATGTCTTGCCTGTCCCTTAGGGAGCATGGAGAAAGTAAATACCTCCCGTTTCATTGTCCACACCCTTCATCAGTGAATCGTACACCATCTTGTACTCGGCATTTAACAGCGGCACATTTGTTCGAACTCTTTCGGTCAGCTCATCTCGATTATAGTCTTGCCCCCGTTGAAATTCGCGATCGAAGGCATCTTGCAACAACCTGATGTAAATGACTAATTATTGCACGATGTGTACGTCGCAAACTGCAAAATTGCGTCGATAAAAAAAAATCAATTTTTTTGCGCTTTCCGGAGTTTTTTACCATGAATTTTCTATTATTCCATTCAAAAAGCCATTCCGTAATGTTGCACACAAAATTTCATACAAACCAGTACAGAAATTTCAGTCAGTTGAACTGACTGATAAATACCATCACCCAGTATAAGATATTGTTTAAGTCTTGAGTTATTGAAATTAACCGTTTTGTAATAAAAACCAATTAGAAAGTTTCAGTCGGGCAACCCAACTTACATTTACCCTTACCCTCAGTAAAACAAATAATTTTCTGTTATATTACTCGATTTCTAAAGTGGGCGGAGTGGCAAATTTGTATAGGAGGTACGAGAAGGGGTGTGGTTAGGCTTCCAGATTTATTCTCCATTACTTTATCCAGTTATAGCTCTACTAATTACAGAATTTGGGCACGATTGCCTTGGGTGTACTGATATTATTAGTACATCCCTAAAGTGGGCGGAAAGGTACATTTGTATGGGAGGTACCATAAGGGGCGTCGCTAGACTTCGCATTTTTTCTCCAAAACTTTGTCCTGTTATAACATAACAAAATACAGAATTTGGGCACGATCGTGTCGAGTGTATTGATATTATTACCCTATTTCTAAAGTGGGCGGAGTAGGGGCGTGTCTAGACTTCCAGATTTTTATACCATCACCCTTAGGGATGAGGGTATATATCATTTGAGACGACCCAAAAGTGTAACACATTGAAGGAGTGACTTTAGACCCTAGGTTTCTTTGAACCAAATTCGATTCATGACTTTTTAAGTCGTTTGAGCCATGTCCGTCTGTCTGTCTGTCTGTCTGGTGGCTGTCCGGCTGGTTCGCACGATAACTTTCCAAAGACGCAACCAAATGTTTTGAAATTTTGCACGAGTTATTATTTTCTCAAAACTACTTACGGTATTGCAAATGGGCTAAATGGCCCCGCCCCTTCTGGTACCTCCCATACAAATACATCATTCCGCCCATTTTATAAATCTAGTAATAATATCAATACACCCTACGGGATCGTCCCCAAATTCTATTTTTAGTAAAGCTATAACAGGGTAAAGTTTTGAAGAAAAAAAATGGAAGTCTATTTACGTCCCATCTGGTACCTCCCATACACATCTGGTACCGCCCACTTTGGAAATCAATTAATATTATGAAAAGATACCCAAATTCGGTATTTGGTAAAGTTTAAGCAGGATAAAGTTTTGGAGAAAAAATCTGGAAGTCTAGACACGCCCCTTCTGGTACCTCCCATATAAATGTACAACTCCGCCCACATTAGAAATAGGGTAATAATATCAATGCATTCGACACGATCGTGCCCAAGTTCTGTATTTTGTTATGTTATAACAGGACAAAGTTTTGGAGAAAAATTAGAAGTCTAGCGACGTCCCTTATGGTACCTCCCATACAAATGTACCTTTCCGCCCACTTTAGGGATGTACTAATAATATCAGTACACCCAAGGCAATCGTGGCCAAATTCTGTAATTAGTAAAGCTATAACAGGATAAAGTAATGGAGAATAAATCTGGAAGCCTAACCACACCCCTTCTCGTACCTCCCATACAAATGTACCACTCCGCCCACTTTAGAAATCGAGCAATATTATGAATATAATAGAAAATTATTTGTTTTACTGAGGGTAAGGGTAAATGTAAGTTGGGTTGCCCGACTGAAACTTTCTAACTGGTTTTAATTACAAATCGGTTAAGTTCAATAACTTAAGACTTAAACAATATCTTATATTGGGTGATGGTATTTATCAGTCAGTTCAACTGACTGAAATTTCGGTACTGGTTTCTCCAAGAGTTTATCCTGCTTAAACATTACCAAATACAGAATTTGGACACGATCGCGTTAGGTCTTTTAATAATATTAATCGATTTCTAAAGCGGGTGGTACCAGATGTGTATGGGAGGTTCCAGATGGGGCGTGAATAGACTTCCAGTTTTTTTCTCCAAAACTTTATTCTGTTATAGCTTTACTAAAAATAGAATTTGGATACGATCACGTTTAATTTAATGATATTATTTCTCCATCTCTATAGTGGGCGGAAAGGTAGATTTGTATGGGAGGTACCAGAAGAGGCGTGGCTAGGCTTTCAAAATTTTTTCCAAAACTTTATCCTGTTATGGCTTTACTAAATAAAGAATTTGGGGACGATCCCGTAGGGAATATTGATATTATTACTCGATTTCTAAAGTGGGCGGAATGATGTATTTGTATGGGAGGTACCAGAAGGGGCGGGGCCATGTAGCCCATTTGCAACACCGTAAGTAGTTTTGAGAAAATAATAACTCGTGCAAAATTTCAAAAGATTTGGTTGCGTCTTTCGAAAGTTATCGTGCGAACCAGCCGGACAGCCACCAGACAGACAGACAGGCGGACATGGCTCAAACGACTTAAAAAGTCATGAATCGAATTTGGTTCAAAGAAACCTAGGGTCTAAAGTCACTCCTTCTATATGTTACACTTTTGGGTCGTATCAAATGATATATACCTTCATCCCTAAGGGTGATGGTATAAAAAGCAAAGCAAAACAAGAAAGAAGTTTAACAAATGGTTTCTCGTAGTGAATGGTTGTGAAGTTTTTCGAGTCTATGCACTCAAGAAAGAATTCTCATTTGATAAGACTTGATGAACAATTTGCAACCATTATACCAAAGTCTGCTGATGAGGATTCGTGGCTGAATCCGAAACAGCTGTACAGACTGCCTGGCACTATGGGAATATCATTCTGCTATAAACTTCTTTCAAAAACACTGGTCTTGAGCTTGAAACAAATTTCAAATCAACATTTTCGATTTATCCAATTTCCCGACTTTTACAACGGATCTTCCCAAAATTTGAGCAAAATGGACCAGCCATTATCACTTGATGAATTAATAAACATTTTAGACACCATTTAAATAGATATATAGATTTCAAAATAATCCGAAATTTTCAAAGCATTTTCCACCTTTACATCGTCTGAAATTATAAAATCAAACGGTACAACGGAATATTTCGTCGAAAAAATCAAAATCTTTCGATATTTATACGAAATTTTCCGAGTTTTCCACCAAGAATTTTTCTATTTTTCCATTCGAAAAGCCATTTCGGGTCCAAAAATATCAAAACACGTTATAGTGCAAAATTTCGTTAAAAAATCGAAATTTTTGCCATTTTGCCGAAAAAAATCGAATTTTTTCAAGTTATTGCTGAATTTTTCGAGTTTTCCACTGAGAATTTTTCAATTTGTCCATTCGAAAAATGAACACAAAATCCGATACAAAAAACCAATTTTCGATTTTTCCAATTTTCCGACTTTTCTATTTTTATATATATAGATAAGAGTGAATGAGAACAGTAGAGAAGTGATTAAGTTTGGGATGAGTTGTAGATGGTCACCCAGTCCTCAAAATGGCTTAAGGTATAATAGCGAATATTTATATTGGCGAACTTCCTATAGAATTAGAGATCTTCACAAAATCTTCCAATACTCCAACGAAAAAAGTTATATGCCAGTCAATCGGCTTAAAAATGTGGTTTTAGAATATATGCCTATAAATAAATAAATTTTCATCAAATCATAGCTGATACTGCTGATTCATTTTAAGCAATTCTTACAATAATACATAATAATCTTTTAGATACATGAAAATCAAAATTTGTCAGGAAAAACCTCGCCCTTTAAATTGAAATATTTCAGAGTAGTAAAAGTAATCAGGTCAAAGTATTAGATATATATATATATATACTAGTGGGCCCGGCAATGCTTCGCTATTGCATATTCACTTGTAATATATTTCACATTTAGGTCTACAAAGTACTTTGAAAAACGTACTTAAGCTAAATAATAATATGTTGAGTTTATTAACTTATGTAACTTATTTCAAGTAACTCATTAACATGAAAGTTAACAAATGAAGTTTTATTGTTTTAAATTCTAAATATCATAGACTCTATGACGATAGTAAAAAATTCATCATCAAAGTCATATCTTTCACAAATCGGAAACAGACATTCCGTTAAAAATCAAAATTAAATTTTTATTTTTATCTGTAGTATCGGGAACCGTCTGTATACTAACTATCTCTTTGGGCGTAAAAAACTATTTTGTCATGCCTTCTCCGCCTTTTGAACGTTTGAAGCTTCATGTTTTTAGCCGTAAAACCTCCTTTTGCCATGTCTTCTTCTCACATGGATCAAGAATATTCCCGAATACTATCTTAGTATTGAACTCGTATTACCATTTTTTGGGATAATTCGGTCACCATTGTTTGGCTTAACAAAGTGATGGTCTCACGCGCTGTATGGCATTTTACGCCGTCGTGTTGGAACCATTTCTCCTTCAAATAATGTGCAATGACATGATAAATAAAAAAATCAATTGATCGCCCACTGGCTCTATTTCTCCTACCAGTTGGATTTTATATGAATGTAGGCCAAGATCTTTCCTCAGCATTTGCAGAGACCGAGTTGCTGAGAACGGCGTCGGTTCGATAAATTCGTCTACAGCGTCGATGGCTTCTATTAGCTGCTCAGATGGATGATTATATGCACCCTAAACTTCACAGAAAGTGCTCCATAAGTTTGGCGAACAGAACGCGCATTTTATCTATAGGATTTATTACCGATTCGCTCTCCTGAAAAGTAATTTAACCAGTACAGAAATTTCAGTCAGGTAAACTGACTGATAAATACCATCACCCAATATAAGATATTGTTGAAGTCTTGAGTTATTGAAATGAATAGATTTTTAATTAAAATAAAATTACTTATGTATAATTTTTCCCCTTCTTGTGGTGCAAAATCAAAAACTTTACTTATTTGTGTAGGGGGTATAGGTGCCGGTTTGGAATTTATATGAGAAATATTCATTTTTCAAAAAAATTTCTGACATAAATTTTCATAAGTACATCTTACGAAAAATTTGACTGCATTCAATGTACTTACAAACCAGTACAGAAATTTCAGTCAGGTAAACTGACTGATAAATACCATCACCCAATAATAATTCCTATTACAAGATAATTAATTACCAAATTTGATTATCCTGCAAGTGTCGGTTTAGAAATTATTGTAGAAATATTAATTTTCCAAACAAGGTCATTTTGTATGGGAGGTACCAGAGGGTGATCCGGTATAATCCATATTCATTCCTGATTCAAATCAAATTATCATAACTGTACAACTTACGCAAAATTCGACTGTATTCACTGTAATTACAAAAATACTGAATTAATTGTACTTACAAAAAAATATATGTATGTAAAACTATAAGGGTCAATTCGGTCATTTGTATGGGAGGTACCAGAAGGGGTGTGTCAAATAGTTAGGCTCTTTGAGGTTTCGCCTCCTATCACAACATTAATTTATCGACTAATTTCATAACCCCCCAAGTGTCCTTTTGGAAGTTATGGGAGATATATTAATTTTTCAAAAATAGGTCATTTTGTATGGGAGGTACCAGAATGCGTGAACCAATATAGTCCATATTCATACCTGAGTTTAATTTTCATAAGCGAACATCATACGCAAAATTTGAGTGATATCAGTTTACTTACAAAAAAGATATGTATGTAAAACTATAATGGTCAATTCGGTAATTTGTATGGGAGGTTCCAGAAGGGGTGTGGCAAATGTTTCGGCTTTCCTAGGGTTTGTCTACTATTGCAAGATAAATAATCTGACCAAATTTAGATATCCTCGGATGGTGTGTTAAATATTAATTATCCAAAAATAGGTAATTTTGTATGGAAGGTACCAGAAGGGGTGGGTCTATTCTGCCCATTTACAATCCCATAAGTTCGTTTCGAAAAATATTAATACTGGTTAATTTTCATACCGATCCGTTAAGGTTTACTCGAGTTATCCTGCTGACCAGCCATCCAGCCAGCCAGCCAGACAGGCGGACATAGCTCAATCGTCTTAAAAAGTCCTGAAACGAATTTGGTCTTAAGATACTTGGGGTCTAACTCGTCTCCTTTAATGCGTTACACTTTTTATACCATCACCCTTAGGGATGAGGGTTTATATCATTTGATACGAAAAAATGTGTAACGCATTAAAGGAGACGAGTTAGACCCCAAGTATCTTAAGACCAAATTTGTTTCAGAACTTTTTAAGAAGAATGAGCTATCCGTCTGTCTGGCTGGCTGGCTGGCTGGTCAGCAGGATAACTCGAGTAAACCTTGACGGATCGGTATGAAAATTTACCAGTATCAATATTGTTTGAATCGAACTTATGGGATTGTAAATGGGCAGAATAGACCCACCCGTTCTGGTACCTCCCATACAAAATTACCTATTTTTGGATAATTAATATTTCTTCCATAGCTGGCAAACAGACCATCGGAAGATATCTAAATTTCGTCAGATTATTTATCTTGCAATAGTAGACAAACCCTAAGAAAGCAGAAACATTTGCCACACCCCTTCTGGTACCTCCCATACAAATGACCGAATTGACCCTTATAGTTTTACATACATATCTTTTTTGCAAGTAAACTGAGATCACTCAAATTTTGCGTATGATGTTTGTTTATGAAAATTAGACTCAGGTATGGACTATATCGGTTCACGCCTTCTGGTACCTCCCATACAAAATGACCTATTTGTGGAAATTTAATATTTCTCCAATAACATCCAAACGGACACTTGGGGGGTTATGAAAATTGGTCGATTAATTTATGTTATTATAGGAGGCGAAACCCCAGAAAATCTAACTATTTGACACACCGCTTCTGGTAACTCCCATTAAAATGACGGAATTGACCCTTAGATTTTTACATACATATCTTTTTTGTAAGTAAACTGAGATCACTCAAATTTTGCGGATGATGTTTGCTTATGAAAATTAGACTCAGGTATGAACATGGACTATATCAATTCACGCCTTCTGGTACCTCCCATACAAAATGACCGATTTTTGGAAAATTTATATTTCTCCCATAACTTCCAAACGGATACTTGGGGAGTAAAGAAAATTGGTCGGTTTACTTATGTTGTGATAGGAGGCGAAATCTTAGGAAACCAAACTAGTCGACATACCCTTTCTGGTACCTCCCATACAAATGACCTAACTCACCCTCATAGTCTTACACACATATCTTTTTTGAAAATACACTGAATTCAGTCAAATTTTTCGTAAGTTGTACGTATGAAAATTTGAGTCAGGAATGAATAAGGACTGTATCGATTCACCCCTTTTCGTACCCCCAATCAAAATTATCTTTTTTTGAAAAATTAATTTTTGTCACATAAATTCAAAACCGGCACCTATACCTCCTACACAAATAAGCCAAGTTTTGGACGATTTTGCACCACATGCAGGGAAAAAATTATACACAAATTTTATTGGTGAAATTTGCAAATAACTCATCGTAGATTCCGATTTTTGCGAATAAAAAAATTGGCCCACCTTACTATTCATATCTCTAAGCGAACTGCAATATACTGTGGAATTTTGACAGTTATAACTACTTATTTTAAAAGGGTGTAGCACAGCCTACTTCCACCCTTAATGTAATTAATACTCCTCCAACAACATATATACCAAATCACATCTCCATACCTCTGATAGTTCATGAGATATACCCCTTTTGATTTTCAAGTTGTATGGGCGGTGCCACGCCCCCTTATCCAATCACAACCAAATATAGCCAGGGACTATCAACTGGTCAACAGTACTACTTGGTAAAATTTTCGTATCAATCGATCTATTAGAAAAGCCGTTAGAGCGATTTTTGAATAGAGGGTGTGGCACCGCCCACTTCCTCCCTGGATGTAATTAATACTGCTCCAACAACATATATACCAGATCTCATCTTCATACCTCTGATAGTTCATAAGATATATCCCTATCGATTTTAAAGTTGTATGGGCGGTGCCACGCCCCTTTATCCAATCACAACCAAATATAGCCTGGGACTATCAACAGGTCAACAGTACCTCATGGTAAAATTTTTGTATCAATCGATCTATTAGAAAAGCCGTTAGAGAGATTTTTGAAAAGGGGGCGTGGCACCGCCCTCTTCCATCCTGGCTGTAATTAATTAATACTGCTCAAGCAGCATATATACCAAATCTCTACTTCATACCTTTGATAGTTCATGAAATATATCCCTATAGATTTTCAAGTTGTATGGGCGGTGCCACGCCCCTTTATCCAATCACAACCAAATATAGCCTGAGACTATCTACAGGTCAACAGTACCTCATGGTAAAATTTTTGTATCAATCGATCTATTAGAAAAGCCGTTAGAGAGATTTTTGAAAAGGGGGCGTGGCACCACCCTCTTCTATCCTGGCTGTAATTAATACTGCTCAAACAGCATATATACCGAATCTCTACTTCATAACTCTGATAGTTCATGAAATATAGCCTTTTTAATGTTCAAGTTGTATGGGCGGTGCCACGCCCCTTTGTCCAATTGGACCGAATTGTAAATAAAAACCAACCAGGGCGCCACCCAAACGCATACAAAAAAATTTATGCAAATCGGTCCAGCCGTTCGTGAGTTATAAAGTCACAACACACTTGCAAAAAAATTTTATATATATATATACTAGTGGGCCCGGCAATGCTTCGCTATTGCATATTAACTTGTAATATATTTCACATTTAGGTCTACAAAGTACTTTGAAAACGGTACTTAAGCTCGACAATAATATGTTGAGTTTATTTACTTATGTAACTTATTTAAAGTAACTTCTTAACATTAAAGTTAACCAATTAAGTTTTATTGTTGTAAATGCTAATAAAAAGTCCATCAGCAAAGTCATATCTTTAGTGCCGGCATGTAGATTAAGTTTTTCTGTATGTAGGGCGAAAAACCACTTCTTCCACAAATCGGAAACAGACATTCCTCTAAAGCTTAAAATTATTTATTTTGATCCGTAGTAGCGTGAACCATCTGTATACTAACTATCTCTTTGGTCATAAAAAAACATTTTTGTTATGCCTTCTCCTATTGAAGCATGAAAAGCATGAAGCAAGACGAAAAGAATAGTATATTTTTGATTTTTTTATTGGGATCCCGCCCAATATTCTGAAAAATGATTTTTAAAAACTTAATTTGTGTATGCCAACTCTCAGAGGCCATAACTTTTTAACCAATATATAGATTTGCTTCTGTAATACCTCATTTAGTTTGTTGGGAAGTCAGTTTTACGCAGATGGTCTCAAAAAATATATATCTAAAGTTTTCGGTTTGTGCTCATTTAAAAAAAAAAATATAAAAAAAAAATTCCATCTGAAATCTTCATGCTTCCCAACGCGAGCTAGGAATTAATTTTAGCCACAAAGTTTATTGTTGAAATTTTCTTAAGATTCATCGTAGATTCCGATTTTGGTTAAGATTTTTGCGAATAAAAATATTGGCCCACCTTACTGTTCATATCTCTAGGCGAACAGCAATATACTGTGGAATTTTGACAGTTATAGCTGTTTAATTTAATTAATTTGCAAGTAGAATGGGCGGTGCCACGCCCCTTTATCCAATCACAATCGAATATAACCACTGCCTATCAACAGGTCAACAGTACCACTTGGTAAAATTTTAGTATGAATCGATCTATTAGAAAAGCCGTTAGAGCGATTTTTGAAAAGAGAGCGTGGCACCGCCCACTTCCACCCTAGCTGTAATTAATACTGCTCCAATAACATATATACCAAATCTCATTATCATACCTCTGATAGTTCATGAGATATAGCCCTTTCAAATTTCAAGTTGTATGGGCGGTGCCACGCCCCTTTATCCTATTACAACCAAATGTAGTCAGAAACTATTTACAGGTCAACAGTACCTCATGGTAAAATTTTTGTATCAATCGATCGATTAGAAAAGCCGTTAGAGCGATTTTTGAAAAGGGGGCGTGGCACCGCCCACTTCCATCCTGGCTGTAATTAATACTGCTTTAACAAAATATATATCAGATCTCATCTTCATACCTCTGATAGTTCATAAGATATAGCCTTTTTAATTTTCAAGTTGTATGGGCGGTGCCACGCCCCTTTGTCCAATTTCAACCAAATGTAGTCAGAAACTATCTACAGGCCAACACTACCTCATGGTAAAATTTTTGTATCAATCGATTCATTAGAAAAGCCGTTAGAGCGAATTTTGAATAGGGGGCGTGGCACCGCCCACTTCCATTCTGGCTGTAATTTATACTGCTCCAACAACATATATACCAAATCTCTACTTCATACCTCTGATAGTTCATGAAATATAGCCTTTTTAATTTTCAAGTTGTATGGGCGGTGCCACGCCCCTTTATCCAATTACAACCAAATGTAGTCAGGAACTATCTACAGGTCAACAGTACCTCATGGTAAAATTTTTGTATCAATCGGTCTATTAGAAAAGCCGTCTGAGCGATTTTTGCAAAAGGGGGCGTGGCGCCGCCCACTTTTTGAAAAAACAAAACCTTTTAAACCATCCGGAAGCTATAGCGAACAAAACAAAAAAAAAATTTGAAAATCGGTCTAGCCGTTTTTGAGTTTTAGCGAGACAACTGCACAGCAATTCATTTTTATATATAAGAGATATATACTAGCTGACCCGGCAAACGTTGTTCTGCCATACAATTTCTGACTCGGCGAACTTCGTCTCGTTCCAAGTTAACGCCTTCATATAAGCTCCAGAGTAATATTAAAACACATATAGTTCAAATTTTAATGTGACTTATTTGAATTTAATCGAAATCAGTGAAGAGCGGTCTGATTAACAATGTTTTTCGATTTGTTTTCCGGCGCTAAAACAAACATTGAAGACAGTTTGCTAACACGCGAAAAACTAAGAAACTCGAGGTCGATCCCACAAACGTCCAATGATTGGCCTTGCGATTTATTTATTGTTATCGCAAAAGCCAATCGAATGGGGAATTGAATTCGCTAGAATTGGAAGGGAAAATCGGTTGGAATAATAGAAATTCGACGGATAAGGACTTCCTCTCCTTTGAAGAAATTTGACGGGAACGTCATCAATCCAGTTGAAATATCAACAGGAATTTGGCCATTACAAAGCGCCAGTAGATAATTTGAAAATTCAGTTGCCGATGGGTCGTTTTGCAACGTGACTCTCATGTTCGTAGTTAATTTCAACTCCTTGTCATTCCGCCACAAAGACATTAATTTCATCAGCAGCAGTAGATTTTGAAATGACGGGAAGCGTTTGACGAAAATCTTCGACAGAAATATTATAGCCCCACCAAATCGTTTCGAGTCACCTCATAAATCCTTCATCTTTCGGTCAACTGCCTCCAAAGTTCGTTGATGCGCTATCGTCCATTCATCCCAAATGAAGATTTTGCATTCTCGCAACAATTTCCCTGTCGCCGAACTTCTGGATATTGTGCCCAATGGCTTGTCAACTGTGAGAAGATTTATCTGCAATTTCAAAGCGGAGAGTGCAGTTCGACCGACTTTCAACAAAGTGGCAGCAGATGGTGCAACAGCTAACGCAATTTGCGATCGATACGCATAAAAATTATTTGAGCTAACCTCGGGTTGGGTAAAATTTTACTTCAGTTAACACTTTGCTTAAGATATTCCTAAAATATTTAATTTCATTATCTTCTTTTGTTGTCTTCGTTTCTTTTGTTTAAGCTACGAAAAGAAATAAAATGTTTTTGCAACCTATTTCAAAAAAGTGAAAAAAAATATTTTTCACTGAGCTAGTGGTTTACTCAGCTACAGTTATACTATCTGAACTGCATAACTGCTAGAGTATACAAACATTCGACTTTTTCGAAAAACCGGTTTCGGTTTTACTCGAAATTTACATTATTCCAAAAACTCGGTTTTCGAATACTAAATTAAGAAAAAACCGGGTTAACCGGTTTTTTTTTCGGGTTTTTCAATTGTGCACAAAAGTAATAAAAAGTGTTACTATTATTACAAATTTAATTTTGAAATGTTAAAAACAACGTATTGTTTATATTATCGTACTAATAATCTGGTTTTTATTAAATACAGCCATTCATAAAATTATTTATACGTCTCCTAATATATTCCTCAGGTGAAATTTGCAGTTTAACCTTAAATTAAGTTTGAAATAGGTCCTAAAACACAATGTTTTTTTTATCGTTTTAGTGCTTTTTCGATACCAGGTGTTGTCATTGAATTGAATATTCTTATCGACTCCTTACGTGTCCTTATTTCAAGAAAAGTCTGAAAAGGACATTATAATAGGACTTTACAACATTCAAATGTTCCACAAAAATGTTGCTGAGAAATTCTACTTAGGGTGCTCTAAGACAAAAATCAATATCTCCAACTTTTACTAATCACTTTGTTTTCAAATCACTGTGTGAACAGGGACCTAAAAAAGTCCGACCATCTATGTTTCTTCATGTTTTAGTGCATCTTCGATATCAGATGTATTCAATGAAGTTTAAGGGGATTTTTTGTGGAACATTTAAACTCTCTATCTGCACTCCTTAGCTGTTTTTTCACCTTTACATCGTGAAATGTCAGAAAATGATCTTTAAATGTGACTTTACAGCAAGCATTGAGCATATTATATGTTGTTATGCTGTGATTTTCATATTTTCAAAAAACCGCCAAAACCGAAAAAACCGACCTCAAAAAACCGGTTAGACCGGTTATTCGAAAATCGATATATTGTTAAAACCGGCTGACGGTTTTGAACAAAAAAACCGGTTTGCCGGTTTCCGGTTTCGGTTTTGTATACTCTAATAACTGCGTTCGTGCGTTTTTTCACTGTTCCACTGTGTTATGAGACGCTTTTACCTTTTAACTCGGCAGTTTCCGACAGATAATGAACCGATTTCAACGCAGCGAAGTTCTTTGTAGGCGATTGTGGAATCGTATTCAAAAGCAGCGCGATTCAAGACTATATTTACGACTGGTCTTTTCTAGTAAAATTTTGTCGAATTTGAGCTGGTGATTTTGCAGCGCGAAACGGTGCAATATGCGCACGTCTCCATTCATTTTTTTTGGCACGTTCCTTTTGCGTTTTATTATTACGGACGTTCTGACTAATTATAGCACGACGCGTACGTTATCCAAAGTTTGATTGTCTAATAGGAGGCATTAGTCTTGTAAATAACACTCCCTAAAAACAAATATGTCCTATTCGAAAAATCCAAATTTTTCGAGTTTTTCACCAAAAATTTGTCTATTTTTCCATTCGAAAAGCCATTTCGTAACAATTGCACTCAATTTTCCCGGCTTTTCCTAAGGATTTTCCCAAATTTCCTGGCATAAAAAATTCCTGCCAATTACGAACAATTGAAAAAAAAGAACAAACTGGGCCAACGTTCTCTCTTGATAAATTACTATACAATTTCACACTATATTTCATAATAATCCGAAATTATTTTGCACCTTTACGTCGTCTGAAATCATTAAATCAAGCGATACAATGGAAGATTTTGTCGAAGGCATGCAAATCTTTCGATTTTTTTCTGGATTTTCCGAGTTTTCTACCAAGAATTTTTCTATTTTTACATTCGAAAAGTCATAATTGTTCGAAATTGTTCACATATACATCGCCCAAAATTACCAAAACATACGATAAGATGAAAATTATGTCGAAAAAAAAGAATTTTTTTTGGCATTTTCCATAATTTTCCAACTAAAACTTTCTATTTTTCCATTCGACAACCGACAAAAATTTAATTTTGCGATTTACCTCAAATCAGGCTATGAAAAGCAAAATTTTGCCGAAAAAATTAAAATTTTCGATTTTTTCGGAATTTTCCGAGTTTTCCACCGAGAATTTATCTATTTTTCCATTCGGAAAGTCATTTCGGAATAATTATCCGAAATTTCGTCGAAAAATAGTATTAATTTTTTTTCGAATTTTTCCGGAATTTTCCAACAAATTTTTTTATTTTTCCATTCGAAAACTCATTCGTAACAATTTCACAAAAAATTCCATACAAAAAAGCAATTTTCGGTTTTTCCAATTTTCCGGCTTTTCCGGAGGATTTTCCCAAAATTTTCTTTTACATAAACCTTCTCCTGGCAATTACGAACAACTGAAAAAAAATTTCAGCAAAATTGTCGGTTTTCGAATATATATAAAAATGGTGGCAAAAATTTATAGTAATTCATCAATTTTTCAGTTGTTCGTAATTGCCAGGAGAAGGTTTATGTAGAAGAAAATTTTGGAAAAATCCTCCGGATAAGCCGGAAAATTGGAAAAACCGAAAATTGCTATTTTGTATGAAATTTTGTGGGCAATTGTTACGAATGATTTTTCAAATGGAAAAATAAAAACATTTTGTTGGAAAATTCGGAAAATTCCGGAAAAATTCGAAAAATTTTATTACTTTTCCGACGAAATTTTGCTTTTTGTCGTACTATTTGATATTTTTGAACGATGTAACTTGCGAAAAATTTCGGATAATTATTCCGAAATGACTTTTCGAATGGAAATATAGATAAATTCTCGGTGGAAAACTCGGAAAATTCCGAAAAAATCGAAAAATTTGAATTTTTCCGCAAAATTTTGCATTTCATCACCTGATTTGATGTATATCGAAAATTAAATTTTTGTCGGTTTTCGAATGGAAAAATAGAAAATTTAAGTTGGAAAGTTATGGAAAATGCCAAACAAATTTTGGGAGATGTAATTGTGAACAATTTCGAACAATTATGACTTTTCGAATGGAAAAATAGAAAAATTCTTGGTGGAAATCTCGGAAAATTCCAGAAAAAAAACAAAAGATTTGGATGTCTTCGACGAAATCTTCCATTGTATCGCTTGATTTGATGATTGCAGACGACGCAAAGGTGCAAAATTCGTTGTGTTGCTGAAAAATTTCGGATTATTGTGAAATATATAAATATAAAAATAGTGTGAAAAATGTATAGTAATTTATCAAGAGAGAACGTTGGCCCGGTTTGCTCTATTTTTTTTTTTCAATTGTTCGTAATTGGCAGGAATTTTTTATGCCAGAAAATTTTGGAAAAATCCTTAGGAAAAGACTTTTTCGAATGCAAAAATAGAAAATTATTAGGAAAAAACTCTAAAAATTCTGGAAAAGCGCAAAAAAAATAGATTTTTTTATCGACGAAATTTTGTAGTTTTCGCATGATCTGATGATTTTGATGGTGGTTGAAAAATTTAACGAGATAAATAATATATATATATATATATATCAATTGAGAACGGCTGGACCGATTTTGCTGATATTTTTTTCAGTTGTTCGCAATTGCCAGGAGAATGTTTATGTGAGAGAAAATTTTGGGAAAATCCTATAGAAAAGCCGGGAAATTGGAATAACCGAAAATTGATTTTTGTATGGAATTTTGTGTGCAATAATTGCGAATAACTTTTCGAATGGAAAATAGAAAAATTTTCCGGAAAAATTCGAAAATTTTTAATTTTTTTTCGACGAAATTTAGCTTTTTGCCGTATGATTTGACGTACGCGTCGTGCTATAATTAATCAGAACGTCAGTAATAATCAAACGCAAAAGGAACGTGCTAAAAAAATGAATGGAGACGTGCTTATATTCACAATTTCGCGCTGCACAATCACCACCTCAAATTCGACAAAATGTTACTATAAGAAGACCAGTCGTAAATATAGACTTGAATCGCGCTGCTTTTGAATACGATTCCACAATCGCCTATAAAGATCTTCGCTGAGTTGATATCTACGGCTGCTGATGAAATTAATGTCTTTGTGGCGGAATGACAAGGAGTTGAAATTAACTACGAACATGAGAGTCACGTTGCAAAACGCCCCATCGGCTACTGCATTTTCAAAATATCTACTGGGGCTTTGTAATGGCCAAATTCCTGTTGATGTTTCAACTGGATTGATGAAGTTCCCGTCAAATTTATTCAAAGTAGAGGAAGTCCTTATCCCTCGAATTTATATTATTCCGTGTTGGCAAACTGTCTTCATTGTTTGTTTTAGCGCCGGAAAACAAATCGAAAAACATTGTTTATCAGACCGCTCTTCACTGATTTCGATTAAATTCAAATAAGTCACATTAAAATTTGAACTATATGTGTTTTAATATTACTCTGGAGATTATAAGAAGGCGTTAACTTGGAGCGAGACGAAGTTCGCCGAGTCAGAAGTTGTATGGCAGAACAACGTTTGCCGGGTCAGCTAGTAATAGATAAAAATATAAAAATATAAAAATATAAAAATATAAAAATATAAAAATATAAAAATATAAAAATATAAAAATATAAAAATATAAAAATATAAAAATATAAAAATATAAAAATATAAAAATATAAAAATATAAAAATATAAAAATATAAAAATATAAAATATAAAAATATAAAAATATAAAAATATAAAAATATAAAAATATAAAAATATAAAAATATAAAAATATAAAAATAAAAACAAGTAAAAAAAATAAAAAAATAAAATAAAATAAAAAATAGAAATATAAAATAATAAAATACTAGCACTCACCCATATCTGATATTACATCTGAATAAGATATTGAGTGGGGAATCGACATTGCCATCCTTTTTAACAGATGGGAGGACTTATCTTCTGCATAAAAACGGTGAAACAGAATACCCTAAAAACTATCGCCCTATTACTTGTTTACCAACTTTATATAAATTGCTGACTAGTATTATATCTGAAAAAATTTACGACCATTGTACTAGAACCTAATTACTAAGAATGCAAGGAATTGGTTACCGTCGACGCTATAATCATAATAAATTATATTTGCCACCAACGAAACCTAAGTGTTGCTTATATTGATTATAAAAAAGTGTTCGATAACGTAGGTCTGAGGCACGGTGATTGTTTGTCATGTACACTATTTAATATAGTTCTGATGAAAGTGATGAGAAAGGCTTGTGACAACATGTTCCACAAGAGTCACATGGTGCTAGCTGGCCTACGCTGATGATATAGACTTCATTAGCCGAAATCTGTTGAATCTATCAGCCAAGAAATAAATCGGAGAAAAGTGTTCATCAATTGTAGGTTTTATGAACTGCTGCAGCATTTGAGTAACACCAACTTATCTCGGGATACTAAGAAACATCTATACCAGGTGTTAATTTTAACCATTCTATTGTACACTATAAGACTCGGGACCGGCCGTGGCATAGTGGTTAGAACACGCGACTACCATGCGGGAGATCGCATATTCAAACCTGGCTCCAGTCATCTTAAAAAAATTTGTTCTTTCATTGTCGGCTCCCCTCAAATGTTGTTGACAGCAACTTCGCAGTATTAAGTGTCGAGTCAATCGGCGTGTCTAGTAAGAGCTTCTCAAACAGTGACGTTCGCATTCGTCGACAAACAAGTAGGTGCCGTTAGTTGTGAATCTAAAAATAGAAAGCGTGTTAATTCACAACAACGCGAGAAGCTATCCTATATCTCATTCATGGGGTGCAAAGGGAAATTAAGTTTAGATTGTGCACTGTAAGATCCAGACTTTGTAGTAAGGACCACGTGGTTGGGGACGTGGCACCATCTGGTATGACTAACTGGAAAACGCACACTGAAGGCATCTAATTTCTGAACGACTTAAATCATCTAACATATGCAAAACCCCCTAGCCCTGATACCATTTTTTTAGTATTTTGTCAATTCTATAAAGAAATCCCGCGTTATCAGCCTTCAGTGTGTAACCGGCTATGGTACTCAGAAATTGATGTATAGCCAGAAAACTACAGATGTCTGGTGACATTAAAATTAGGTATTTTTGCTAATAATTGTTTTTGGACAATGATGGAAGTTTATAACAAAGAAGAAAAGCCCAATTAGTGTACCAACTCACAAGAAATGAAAATCGCACATATGTGGGTGTATATTAACAACAGCGTTGGTTGTTCCAAGGAAAACAATATTAGTGCTGTTAATGATCTTACTTCTTGTTGATGGAACATCTGCAGCACTGTAAAAATGATCATAGACAGATGTGACACCATGAGTGTTGAAGCGGTTAAAACAATGATCAGGTAGCATTCACATGACGAACCTCTTACATTACTACCTGTTTAGCATACACACACATAGACTCGCCGACATTACAACGCCATGTTGTTGTTTTTGTGTTTTTTTCACTCATTCTTATCTTACAAAATTAAAGCTTAATGTGCAGTGAAAGGAGCAATGTAAACAGTGCATCATATATCAGTCTAGTTTTTGATATTAGGGCGCTCACACGAACCAACTCTCTGTTTAAGTTATTAATTTTGGTGACAAAAGCGTAACGCTCAACACAAGTGAGAAGCAAATACATAAATTTTGTATTGTTAAGTATTATTTAAAACAAAACATACACCAACAAAATGATTGTTGGAGGAAAAATATTGAACGCCAGATCTCTGACCTGCTATTGCCATGGCAGATGCCCCCATAATAATGGCACCTGTGAAACTCGACCCGGAGGATTCTGCTACAGTGCTGTTGAAAAAGTTTTCGATAAAATCAAAGGCATATATGAAGAGCAGCGAACATTTGGCTGCTTGCCACCCGCAGAAAATGGAGACCTACAGTGCAGAGTTACTAGTGTACCCCACTTGCATGGCAAAAATATCGAATGCTGTGATAACGGTGATCTGTGCAATCGCAATCTTCATCCTGAGCTCACACCAAATCTTACCACACCTGCCCCTGAATTGCCAGTAAGGTCACAGTCTGTGAACTATTTGGCCATGATTCCCTTTGTAATAATCGGCATATTTGCCTTCGTTGTGGTCATAGTCTGCTTGAGCAATCGACGAAGAGAGAAGCTGCGAAAGCAGTCACGTCAAATCTCACAAAAGGTCGGACACAGTTTGGGTACGGTTTCTGGTCTACCTTCGTTGATCCAAAGTGGCATAGCCAAGCACATTCAGATGGATCGTTTGTTGGACAAGGGACGTTACGGTGACGTTTGGCTAGCCAAGTGGCGCGATGAGAAGGTAGCCGTCAAGACTTTCCTTTCCACAGAGAAGTATTCTTGGGTCCGAGAAACAGAAATATACCAGACGGCACTGATGAAACATGAAAACATTTTAAATTTCATGGCCGCCGACATTAAGAGCAATGACAGCTGTATGCAAATGATGATAATCACCGATTATCATGAAATAGGCAGCCTACACGACTATCTGTCCACCACCATAATCAACCCGCAGAAATTGCTGTTATTGGCCTACTCCTTGGCCTCCGGTTTGGCGCATTTACACGACAACATATCTGGCATGCCCGGTAAACCGGAAATAGCCCATCGCGATATTAAAAGCAAAAATATTCTAGTTAACCAAAATGGCCAATGTGTCATAGCGGATTTCGGTTTGGCCCTCAAGAATATTTTGAATTTGAATGAAATCCATATTGCTTTTAATACCCGTGTTGGCACTCACCGCTATATGGCTCCCGAGGTGCTGAATCGAAAATTGAATCCACAACATTTTGAAGAATTTAAGAGGGCCGATATGTACTCTGTGGGACTAGTATTGTGGGAAATGGCTCGCCGCTGCCATGTCAATGTTACGGGATCGAATGTCATCGCCTGTGAGGATTATGCTTTGCCCTATTATGATATGGTGCCCTCTGACCCAACTTTTGAAGATATGCACGATGTAGTGTGCGTCAAGAGTTTGCGTCCACCCATCCCCTCACGATGGCAAGAGGATAATGTACTGGCCACCCTGACCAAAATAATTCAAGAGTGTTGGCACAGCAAGTCCACTCTAAGGTTAACGGCGCTACATTTGAAAAATACCTTGGGTCGCTTGAACGCTGACTATGCCGACTGTACTATAGAAATTGTGTAGATTTTGTACAAATTAATAAATAAAACATATAATGAAAATATAAAAATATTGCGAATTGATGATCTTATTAATTTTTCTCAGTTATATTTCAAGGAAATATTTATTTCTTTAAAAAAATTGTCTAAAACAATTTATATGCATAATTTAATTGTAGGGAATCTTAACAAATAGCACAAATATATAAAATGACCTTGTTCTTAAAATTTTTATAAAAAACAATCATTAAGAATATAAAAATTTTTGTTAATATTAAATTTTTTGTATTTAAGATTTTTTGTATCATAAATTTATCATTTTGATCATCTTAGTAACTTCCAAATAATTACACAATTGTATAAATAATAATATAATAAAATAATATAATGAAGTATATCTTGCATTATATTTTTTAATAAAAACTATAACAACCCGCTTTTCTTTTTAGAGGGAGGAAACAACAGACACTCATCCATCAGCTATCACAAATGGAAAAAATTCCAAGCGCTTTGTTCATGTGTGTTTCGTAGGTAGTTCGTCGTACTAAGTTGAGACGACAGCTCTTCAAACTGGTCCATAGTATAAAGTTTAAATTATATATTTAATTATTTTCCTGTTTGTGTAATTGAAATAAAAGGTACATACTAATGCATATTAAGATAACGAAAAAAACTCCCAATTTCCGGGACAGAGTAATGTTTCCTGGATTTTTCCCCCCCTGTAATATTTTGAATTTTTATAACGGCTCTACACACTCGGGCCCTACTTTTCAGGAGAGCTTGCTATTTATAACTCCGTCCGTGCTCAGTGAAAATGGGGGGTGTTCTTTTCTCCTTCCAAGTAGATAAGAACCTGTTACTATAGGATTTAAGATAAGTAGCTTAGTCCTTGTATCGACCACGTATTTAAGAAAGTCAAAGGGAAGTGGTAAATGAAAATTACCGAGCAGAAACGGAAGGAAATATTGTTAGATGTGAAGGAAGCTAGATGTTATGCGCTTCTTCATTTTCTGTTTCCACCCACCTATGCTATTCTGAATAAACATACTTGAATAGCCCACTAAACCCGACTCCGGTATTGCCTAAAACTTTCGTGGAATCATTTAAAATAAGCTTAATAATTCATTATGAATGTACAATAAATTATTTCATTCCATTACATCCAATCACAAAAGGGGAAAAACATATTAAGAATTATGACAATCGATTCTAGGCAGATTTAAAAAAAATCCAAAATTGTTGATGCATATGGAAGTGAAAATGTTATAAATAAGTTAATGTGGCGTTTCTTTTGTCATTTTAATTTAATAACAGTGTTTAAAAAGAATTCTTAAAATTTTACATTTTCCAAAGTTATGTGGAATAGATTTACTTACTTAATTTTCCTTTGCACCCTATGAATGAGGTATGGGATATCTTCTCGCGTTGTTGTGAATTAACACGCATTCTATTTTTAGATTCACAACTAACGGCACCTACTTGTTTATCGACGAATGCGATTGACTCGACACTAATACAGCGAAGTAGCTGTCGGAAACATTCGAGGGGAGCCGACAATGAAAGAAATTTTTTTCTTTTAACCCTACGGTCAATAACCAAAAGAAAATACGTTAGTCAATGACCGGGTACCCGGGTACCCAAGTGTACTTTCTTGGTGATATTATGCAAAATATTACACATTTACGTCAATTATGTGCAAAACTCATGTCATTTAATACCAAACTGTAAATTTATTGAATTCCCATTAACAAAAGTTGATTTTCTTGCCGGTATTAGTTAGAAGTTGCAGTCACTGCCGAAGCTGGACTGCAGATAAATAATCATAGGAGTTAGTGATTCTATTGAAAATTTTCGTTTTGTGTGGATTTTTTTACTTAATAATGCAACAGCGATCATAACGAAATTGAAAATTTACGGTTTGTATCAATCTTAGAAACACCCCGGAGAATCTTAGAAACACCTTATATTTTGCTCAGTTTTAGTAAGGCTGTTGTATATCTTTTGTGTAATTTTGCTACAACTGTTTTGCAGATTTGAAGCACATACATTTTTTCCGGAATGTAGAAGTGCTATTATAACGAATGTTTTAAAAATGTATGAAAGAAAAGTTAGATTACATCGCAAAATTTACGTTAACATTGTGGAAGTTGAAGATACATTATTTGTAGGATATGTCAGACATAGATCCAAGTTAGTAATACGATAATTCTCGAATGTTGAGGAAATTATTATAACAAAAGTTCGGATGAAAGTTATGGCGAACTTAACAACCAGTAACTAGAAGTAATGCAGATGAAATATATGTTTCTTGCAATGACACTGAACTGTATAAAAATCCTGCAACATCCCATTAAATTTGGAGCTACAATACTAAACGACAACGTTGTGGCCCAGCACGATCAATAAAAATGCTGTCGAAATCTCAAAATTGTAAACACCATCTGAAAGAAGATATGTTGAGCATAATTGTTCGATGCACAATCAAGAAATTAGAACCTAAGGATGTACCAGTAGCTGATATTTACGTCTTCAATAGCATATTGTTAATATCTGGCGCAAGTCATTAAACTAATTATATTACCAGATATATGTGGGCAATCATACCTTTCTTGTTATACCGAGCAAAACTGGGCACAAACGTCTGATAAATTTTATTCGTTTTGACAATGCAAACACCATTAGCCGAAAAACACTTACGGATATGGTTACACCAATCCGTGATATACAGACAGTGCTGAATGCAAACATACCAGCTGCGAGATCAAGAGAGAATCTTACAATTGATGAATATCTGTTTCCTTACCGAGGCAGTACAAAATTCGCTCAATATATTCCAACAAAAAATGCGAAAATGGAATTAAACTGTATGGATTTGTGACGTCAAAAACTCTTATCAACTTGAAGGCCAAATTTATACTGGAAACCTTCCGACTGGTCGTGAGACTAAAGAAAGGGTGGTTAAGGATTTTGCCAGGACTATGCCGTCCATGGAAGTGAAAGAAGTTCCACAATGGGCAATTTTTTTTGCCACACTTGCCTTGGCAAAGCATCCGTTGTTTTAATTGACTATTGTGGGAACATTAAAAAAAATTTACCATATATACCGTAGGTAATGAATGCAGAAGATCAATACAATAACAAAATATAGTAATATACTAAAATCTATAAACTATTCTCAATCAAGAAAATAGTACTCATTTATAAATAATGGCAAAGAAACGTAAGCTGTAGTGGAAAAATCATATAAATTGCATGAGGGTACTGGGGTACTCGGTTATTGACTCACGTAGGTGTCAACTTTGAAGGCGTTTTAAACATAGACGCAGTTAATAATATTAAATTTCTTTCTTTTAAAATATCTATAAACACCCCAATCACGACTTTTTGAAGTTTCATTGCCGTATCTTTGTTATTAAAGAAATGACAGCAGTTTTAAGTTGAAAAAGGTACCCGGTTATTGACCGTAAGGTTAAGATGACTGGAACCAGAAGTTGAAACTGTGATCTCCCGCATGATAGTCGCGTGTTCTAACCACTATGCCACGACCTGTCCCATGTATAGAAAATGGTAATACAAAGTTATTAACTCACCAATGTAAATTTAGCTTCGACTGCAGGCCTGTTGTCTGACTGTATTACGTTCGATTTGAAATTCCACTGAGTTTAAACTGACATATTGTATTAGGGTGTTTGTTTTACGTTATTTTGTGTAGTTTAAATTAATATATGTATGATTTAATGTTAGTAATCGAAAATTAAGTTTAACATTTAGAAAAGAAATATAATTAGAAATTTAAAGAGCTGATGACAATTTTACATTACCTAATACGTAAAAATTACTGTTTTTAAATCATTAGAACAAAGAAAAAGTACTCATTATTGGGAAAAGAAAAATAAATACGTTAAATTATTAATTATTGGAAAAAAAATAAGTAAAATTTTAGAAATTTATGAATCTAAATGCAGAATCTTTTAACACCATTGTATTTCGAATTTACGGAAAAAAACACTAAAGCACTGCAATTTATTACTAGTTGGGGGAATTTCCCCAACACACTTATCTCCGCACTCATAACCATCAATTTGTTCTTGAGTTTCCGATTGGATCTTCGGAGTATTAAACTCCAGCCAAACAAAAGTCGACAATGGATGGCAATAGATTTGGAGTTCAATTGTTGAGGCTTCTGTTATTGAATAGTATGGCGCAATCTTCACTATCGCCCAATATATGATGAACCTCCTCGGACTTTGTCCCAAGGCACAGAACTATTCTTCCCCCTCGGAACAGCAAAAGCCAAAGAAAAGGTGTGGTGGCGTTCTCGCAAAACTCTATACATGTATGTCCTTATATATAAATATGGGCAACGAAATCCGAATTTTTCAATTTGCCCCTTATAATATTCAATTATACACCGAATGTATATATTTGATTGAAATCAACGAATAGAATCAAAACTTTCATTTCGAAATTTTCATATTAAGTTTTCAAAAACGACTTAATACAGATGTCTTAAGTGGGCGGAGTGGTACACTTGTATGAGAGGTACCATAAGGGGCGTGGCTATACTTTTAGTTTATTCTCAAAAACTTTATCCTGTTATAGCTTTACTTAATACAGAATATGGGAACGATAGCGTAGAGTGTATTGATATTATTACTCTTTTTTTAAAGTGGGCAGAATGTCACATTTAAATAGGAGATACAAGAAGTGGCGTGGCCATGGACGAGATGAGAAAGGTATCACAGGAGGATACTCTGATGTTCACCGACAGAGTTCTGGCCACGTGAATACCTGGACACAGCGGATTGAGTGTGAAGGAAAATGCACGATAGGGCGCACAGTCGGTGTCGCTTCTGACGTTTTTGTGCAAAAACTATAATGAGTGGTCCGAGGTCATTTCTCCATTATCATGGCCAACAGAACCATGCACGACAAAAACTAAACCAGTACAGAAATTTCAGTCAGGTAAACTGACTGATAAATGCCATCACCCAATATAAGATATTGTTTAAGTCTTGGGTTATTGCAATAAATAGATTTTCAATTAAAATAAAATTACTTATATTTTATTTTTCGCCTATTTCTGGAGCAAAACAGTGAAAAATTTGACCTATTTGTACAGAAGGTACAATTAGAGGCAGCACAACGTGTCTGATTTTGTTTCGTAAATCAACGTTCAATGATCGCTTACCTTGGCAAAATTTGTCTGAATTCAGTGTACATACAAAAATTACACGTATGTAAAAGGGGATATATCCCATATTTTTATATGGGAGGTACCAGAAGGGGTGTGCCAAATAGTTACGGTTGCTGACGCTTTGCCTCCTATTACAAGATAAATTAACTGACCAAATTTGATTATCCCCCCAGGTGCCGGTTTAGAAGTTATGGGACAAATATTAATTTTCCAAACAAAGTCATTTTGTATGGGAGGTACCAGAAGGGGTTATCCGACATAGTCCATACTCATTCCTGATTAAAATCTTCATAACCGTACACCTTACGCAAAATTTTACTGAATTCAGAGTATTTACTAAAAAGATATGTATGTGAGACTATGGGGGTGGGTTCGGTCATTTATATCGGAGGTACCAGAAGGGTTGTGTCAAATAGTAAGGTTTTCTGAGGTTATGCCTCCTATTACTAGATAAAGTAACTGACCAAATTTAATTAATCGGCAGGGGTCGGTTTGGAAGTTAAGGAGAAATTTTAAGTTTTCAAAAATAGGTCATTTTGTATGGGAGGTACCAGAAAGGGTGATCCGATTCCTGATTCATATTTTCACAAACGTACAACTTACGCATAATTTGACTGAATTCAGTGTACTTACAAAAAATATATGTATGTAAGACTATAGAGGTGAGTTCTGTCATTTGTATGGGAGGTACCAAAAGGTGTGTGTTTAATAGTTAGGTTTTCTGGGGTTTTGCCTCCTATAACAATTTAAATTATTCGGCCAATTTTCATGACTTCCCAAGAGTATTGGAAGTTATGGGAGAAATATTAATTTTCCAAAAATAGGTCATTTTGTATGGGAGGTACCAGAATGGGTAGGACAAAGGTTTCGGTTTTCTTAGGGTTTGTCTACTTTTGCACGATAAATAAACTGATCAAATTTGAATACACTACGATTATCCGTTTGGAAGTTATGAAAGAAATATAAATTATCCAAAAAATAGGTAATTTTGTATGAGAGGTACCTAAAGGGGTGGGGCTATTCTACACATTTACAATCCCATTTGTTCGTTTTGAAAAATAATAACTCTGGTTAATTTTCATACCGATTCGTTAAGGAATACTCTAGTTATCCTGCTGACCAGCCAGCCAGACAGACGGACATAGCACAATCATCTTAAAAATCAATCGTCCTGAAACGACTTTGGTCTTAAGATACTTGGGGTCTAACTCGTCTTCTTTAATGCGTTACACTTTTTTTTCGTATCAAATGATATATATCCTCATCCCTAAGGGTGTTGGTATAAAAATGCGCATTAGATGAGCACGAGTAACATTACGAAATGCATTGAAAAACTGATAAAAAAATGCACAATAAACTTTGATTCGTAGTTAATTTCATTCCTTAATACATTTACTTTATAAAAAAAACTTCATCGCACGTAGATGTTGAGTGTAGTTGAAAATACTTTGACCTCTAATACTTTGACCTCTGAAATATTTTATTTCAAAGGGCGAGGTTTTCCTGGACAAATTTTGATCTTCATATATCTTAAAGATTATTATGTATTATTGTAAGAATTGCTAAAATGGATCTGCAGTGTCGTCCATGATTTGATGGAAATTTACTTATTGATAGGCATATATTCTAAAACCACACTTTTAAGCCGATTGACTGGCATATAACTTTCTTCGTTGGTGTATTTGAAGATTTTGTGAAGATCTCTAATTCTATAGGAAGTTCGCCAATATAAATATTTGCCATTCTACCTTAAGTCATTTTGAGGTCTGGTGACAATCCACAGCTCATCCCAAACTTAATCAGTTCTTTGCTCTTCTCATTCACTCTAATGATTAACTAAAAAAATTTGCAACCACGTTCTTAGGCATCGTCAAACCTAAGCCAGGAAACATTATTTTGTCCGGGAAATTGAGAATTTTTTTTCGTTACCTTAATATGCATTAGTATGTACCTTTTATTCCAATTATACAAAAAGGAAAATAAATAAATATAATCCAAACTTTATAGTAAGGATCAGGCTGAAGAGCTGTCGTCTCAACTTAGTATGACGAACTACCTACGAAACACACATGAACAAAGGACTTGGAATTTTTTCCATGTGTGATAGCTGATGGATGAGTGTCTGTTGTTCCCTCCCTCTAAGAAGAATAGCGGGTGGTTATAGTTTTTTATTAAAAATATAATGCAAGATATACTTTATTAAATATTATTTACAATTGTGTAATAATTTGGAAGTTACAAAGACGATCAAAATGATAAATTTTTTATTAAAAACTAGCTGACCCGGCAGACTTCGTCCTGCCTTCAAATTATTGTAAAAGATATTAATTGCTGTTGAAATCTAATAGCGATTGGTTTGTTACTTTGACCTCTGAAATATTTCAATATAAAGGCGAGGTTTTTCCGGACAAATTTTGTACTTCATATATCTAAAAGATTATTATATATTACTAGCTGACCCGGCAGACTTCGTCCTGCCTTCAAATTATTGTAAAAGATATTAATTGCTGTTGAGGTTTTTCCGGACAAATTTTGTACTTCATATATCTAAAAGATTATTATATATTATTGTAAGAATTGCTAAAATGGATCAGCAGTTTCGTCCATGATTTGATGAAAACTTAATTATTGATAGGCATATATTCTAAAACAAAATTTTTAAGCCGATTGACTGATATATATCATTCTCCGTTGGAGTAATGATAATACTTTGCTCCTTTTTATCTCACGGTGTACGAATTTCCAAAAATCCTTTCATTTGGCTCAACAACCCTATTAACCGTTTGGTCTGGGTGATAGCAACAGTTTTTCCCATTTTCGGGTTTGTCCCCTAAAAGTTCGAAATGCGAAAAACCTCTTTGTGAAGCTCTCTTATTCTATAGGAAGTGCGCCGTTTGCGGTCTGGGTGACCATCTACAGCCCATCCCCAACTTTCACTGCAATTTTGGTCAAAATTTGGTTTTACCGTTTTCGCAATTAGTGGTGTCATCAAAATGGACATCTAATTTTATATCTAAGGAGTTTTCAATAATTTTGATGTTAAAAAAATGGTTATATGTAATGTAATCAATGGTGACTAATTGACTTTCAAAAAATTAATTGCACCATAAGCTTAACACCAGCAACTAGATCCAAACATATATCCAATATTTTCTCATGTCAAAAAGTGCATTCATTTTAAGTTTGAGTAAAATCGGACAATCGATATAAATTTTCGAAATAATACACCTCCAGCCAACTCAACAGCGGGTCCATTTATACAAAAAAAATTTCTCATTATATTATTTCTCTTAATTTTAGACAAATTGTTGATTCGTTAACATTTTCATTATAATTCCACCCTAACGGCAACTACCCGGTTCATTTATATAAAAAGCTTTTTTCTCATGATCGCACAAATATACATACTAAATTTTAGTTAAATTGGTGCATTCGTTCAAATTTTGATTAAAAGTGCACCCAAACGCCACCTACCGGGTCCATTTGTACATAAAATGATTTCTCAAGATCACACGAATATCTATTCTGAATTTCAGTAAAATTGGTCCATCCATTAGAATTTCCGATATAAATACACACCAGCGCCATTTACCGCGTCCATTTGTACATACAATTGTTTTTCACGATCAAACAAAAATACATTCTGAATTTCAGTTAAATTGGCCCATTCGTTCAAATTTTGATTATAAATCCACCCCAGCGCCACCTACCGGGTTCATTTGTACATAAAATGTTTTCTCATGATCAAACGAATATCCGTTCCAAATTTCAGTCGAATTGGTACATGCATTCAAATTGTCGATATAAATCCACCATAGCACCACCTGGATTTGATTTTTTTCAACACAAACAATCTACGGAAAATTTCGAATCGAATAAAAAAAAAATCAGCCAAATCGCTCCAGCCGTTCTCAAGTGATGGTATGACATACGTGGACCATTTAATTTTTATACCATCACCCTTAGGGATGAGGGTATATATCATTTGATACGAAAAAAAGTGTAACGCATTAAAGGAGACGAGTTAGACCCCAAGTATCTTAAGACCAAATTCGTTTCAGAACTTTTTAAGAAGAATGAGCTATGTCCGTCTGTCTGGCTGGCTGGCTGGCAGGCTGGCTGGCTGGATGGCTGGTCAGCAGGATAGCTCGAGTAAACCTTAACGGATCGGTATGAAAATTTACCAGTATCAATATTTTTCAAAACGAACTTATGGGATTGTAAATAGGCAGAATAGCCCCACCCCTTCTGGTACCTCCCATACAAAATTACCTATTTTTGGAAAATTTATATTTCTTCCATAACTTCCAAACGGACAACCGGAGGATGTTTGAATTTGGTCACTTTATTTATCTTGCAAAAGTAGACAAACCCTAAGAAAACCGAAACCTTTGCCCCACCCATTCTGGTACCTCCCATACAAATGACCGAATTGACCCTTATAGTTTTACATACATATCTTTTTTGCAAGTAAACTGAGATCACTCAAATTTTGCGTATGATGTTTGCTTATAAATATTAGACTCAGGTATGAATATGGACAATATCGGTTTACGCCTTCTGGTACCTCCCATACAAAATGATCTATTTTTGGAAATTATATATTTCTCCAATAACTTCAAAACAGTCACTTGGGGGGTTATGAACATTGGTCGATAAATTTATGTTGTGATAGGAGGCGAAACCTCAGAGAGCCTTACTATTTGGCACACCCCTTCTGGTACCTCCCATACAAATGACCGAATTGACCCCTATAGTTTTACATACCTATCTTTTTTGTTAGTAAATTGAGATCACTCAAATTTTTCGTATGATGTTTGCTTATAAAAATTAGACTCAGGGATGAATATGGACTATACCGGTTCACGCCTTCTGGTACCTCCCATACAAAATGATCTATTTTTGGAAATTATATATTTCTCCAATAACTTCAAAACAGTCACTTGGGGGGTTATGAACATTGGTCGATAAATTTATGTTGTGATAGGAGGCGAAACCTCAGAGAGCCTTACAATTTGGCACACCCCTTCTGGTACCTCCCATACAAATGACCGAATTGACCCTTATAGTTTTACATACATATCTTTTTTGTAAGTAAACTGAGATCACTCAAATTTTGCGTATGATGTTTGCTTAAGAAAATTAGACTCAGGTATGAATGTGGACTATATCGGTTTACGCCTTCTGGTACCTCCCATACAAAATTACCTATTTTTTGAAAATTAATATTTCTCCTATAACTTCCAAACGGACCCTTGGAGAGTAATGAAAATTGGTCGATTAATTTATGTTATTATAGGATGTAAAACCTCAAAGAGCCTAACTATTTGACACACCCCTTCTGGTACCTCCCATACAAATGACCGAACTCACCCCCATAGTCTTACAAACATATCTTTTTTTCTAAGTACACTGAATTCAGTCAAATTATGAGTAATTTGTACGCTTATGAAAATATGAATCAGGATTTAATATGGAATATATCGGGTAACCCCTTCTGGTACCTCCCATACAAAATTACCTATTTTTTGAAAATTAATATTTCTCCTATAACTTCCAAACGGACATTTGAGGGGTAATTAAAATTAGTCAGTTAATTTATATTGTGATAGGAGGCGAAACCTCAGAAAACCTAACTATTTGACACACCCCTTCTGGTACCTCCCATACAAAGGACCGAACTCACCGCCATAGTCTTACATACATGTCTTTTTTTGTAAGTGCACTGAATACAGTCGAATTTTGCGTAAGTTGTACAGTTATGATAATTTGAATCAGGAATGAATACGGATTATACCGGATCACCCTCTGGTACCTCCCATACAAAATGACCTTCTTTGGAAAATTAATATTTCTGGCATAATTTCTAAACCGGCACTTGAAGGATAATCAAATTTGGTAATTAGGAATTATTATTGGGTGATGGTATTTATCAGTCAGTTTACCTGACTGAAATTTCTGTACTGGATATATATATAGATATCTTAAATACAAAAAATAAAATATTTACGAAATTTTTTATATTCTTGTTTGTTTTTTTTTGATAAAAAATTTAAGAACAAGGTCATATTATATACTAGTGCTATTTGTTAAGGTTCTCTACAGTTTAATTTTGCATACATATTGTTTTGGGCAATTTTTTAAAGAAATAAATATTTCCTTGACCCAAGGTATTTTTCAAGTGACCCAAGGTATTTTTCAAACTTAGAGCCGTTAACCTTAGAGTGGACTTGCTGTGCCAACATCCTTGCATGATCTTGGCCAGGGTGGCCAGTACATTATCCTCTTGCCAGCGTGAGGGTATAGGTGGTCGCAAACTCATGACGCACACTACAGCGTGCATATCTTCAAAGGTCGGGTTAGAGGGTACCACATCATGGTAGGGCAAAGCGTAATCCTCACAGGCGTTCATTCAATCCCGTAACAGGAACATGGTAGCGGCCAGCCATTTCCCACAAGACGAGACCCACAGAGTACATATCGGCCCGTTAAAATTCTTCAAAATGATGTGGATCCAATTTTCGATTCAGCACCTCGGGAGACATGTAACGTCGCGTTCCAACACGGGTATTTAGAGCAATATTGATTTCATCCAAATCCAAAATGTATCTGACGGCCAAACCAAAATCCGCTATAACACATTGCCCATTTTGGTTAACTAAAATATTTTTGCTTTTAATATCGCGATGGGCTATTTCCGGTTTACCGGGTATGCCAGATATATCGTCGTGTAAATGCGCCAAACCGGAGGCCAAGGAGTAGGCCAATAACATTAATTTCTGCGGGTTGACTACGGTGGTGGACAGAAAGTCGTCTAGGCTGCCATTTTCATGATATTCAGTGATTATCATCATTTGCATACAGCTGTCATTGCTTCTAATGTCGGCGGCCATGAAATTCAAAATGTGTTTATTTTTCATAAACGCCATCTGGTATATTTCTGTTTCTCAGACCCAAGAATACTTCTCTGTGGAAAGGAAAGTCTTGACGGCTACCTTTTCATCACGCCACTTGGCTAGCCAAACGTTACCATAACGTCCCTTGCCCACCAAACGGTCCATCTGTATGTGCTTGGCTATGCCTCTATGAACCAACAACGGCTGACCAGACACAGTATTTGAACTTCGTTCGACCTGTTGTTTTGGTTGTTTTCTCAGCTTCTTTCTTCGTTGATTAGTCAAGGAGACAATGACATTAACGAAGGCAAATGCAGGTGCCATGGCAATAGCAGGTTAGAGATCGCACATTCACTATTTTTTCTCGAACAATTTGTTGGTGTATGTTTTGTTATTAACTGTGCAGAATTTGCAAGAATGTGTGGAAAAACCCATAAATACAACAATAAGACGCTGCAGTGGTATGTCGACGGGTCTATGTGTGTGTATGGTAATGAGGAACTCATGTAAGTGCTACCTGTTTAACAAGTGCTACCTAAACGTTATTACAAGAACTTTAACACTCATGGTGACACATCTGTCTAAGATCATATTTACAGTGCTACAGTTGTTCCAGCAACAAGAAGTAAGATCATAAACTGAACAAAATAGGTTTTCTTGGAATAATCATATTTATCGCTATTGTTAATGTTCACCCACATATATGCGACTATCATTGCTTATGTGCCTGGATACTAGCTGGGCCTTTCTTCTTTGGTATGAACTTTTACTATTTTCCAAAAATAAATATAAGCAAAGGTATCTAATATCAAGGTCAGCAGATACTGTTTGATGATAGAATGAATATCGAAAAACATCTGTAGTTTTATGGCCCTTTGACTTCGCATTAATTTGTGACTATCATAGGTGGTTACCTATTCAAGGTTACCTTCTAAGAAATGTTGCCCAAATGCTATTTTCGCAATACAATGAAAAATTTTATCAGGGCTAGGGAATTTTGCATATGTTAGACGATTAAAATGGTTCATAACGTAAAGGCCAAAAATTTTAAAGACTTACACAGTTAGTCCTGCCAGATGGTGGTACGTAGAAAGTGTATTCAATTCAAAGAAACGTACAAAAACTAACTAAATACACACATATATATGTACTTATGTATACAAAATATAAATAACAGGAACTCAGTTTTTGTACATATGTAGGTTTTATAAAGTAACTAAAATAAATTTTAATTGACTAGCAAATATTTGTAATTTTAAAGATTATATGTAAGATCCATTTGTAAAGTTAATCTTTTGTGCAAAAGTTATTAAGTCATTGCGGGGAATATATGATTCATCTTCAACGCACATTTCTTTGGCAAATATTATGTTGCTTATTGATTCAGGATTTAACCCATTTCTTTATTCGGTATTTATTATTTTCATGACAGAAAATGACCGCTCTGCGGCTGCACCGCTATGTGGCCAAATAGTCAATTTGCACATATATCGACTTAAATTACTAAATAACAATTCTTTTCTCCGCGCAAGGTTTTCCAATCTCGGACTAAAGTAATTACATTTTAATCCACATTGCATTGAAGAAAATGACAAGAAATGAGAGTGATGCCAGACATCGTTTGAAAAAATCAAAGTAATAAGAAAGTGATGCTATACAAAATATACTCACTGCAAATAAAAGTTGCCAAAAAAATCGGTAGATTTCAGGCTTTGTGCGGTAGATTGTAAAATTTACAAAAATAATCGGTAGAATCTACCGAATATCGGTAGAAGTGTGCACACTATTCCTTATCGAAAACTCGAAGGCAGCTTTGTAGGCGACAAAGTGGTGAAACGTGACGATCGGATTTTCATGAGTTTTCTCCAGGATTTGTCATAAAGTCAGAATTTGACCCATCGTGGGTTACGATCTCCTATCATTTGTATGAGACATAATCGACTTAAAAAATTCTCTTTACATCCCATGAATGAGTTATAAGATAGCTTCTCGCGTTGTTGTGAATCAACACGCTTTCTATTTTGGATTAACAACTAACGGCACCCACTTGTCTATTGACGAATGCGAACGTCACTGTTTGAGAAGCTTTTATTAGACATGTCGATTGACTCGACACTATACTGCGACGTTACTGTCCGCAAGATCGTAGAGGCCGTCATTGAAAGAAAAATGTAGATAACTGGAGCGAACCACAGACCTTCCGCATAATAGTCGCGTGTTCTAACCACTATGCCACGGCCGGCCCCATACAACATAACTCAACCGACTAAGACTCCAATATCCGGGCATACACTCCTATAGCCAGATATTCTCAATGAGCTGATGTATGTTCGTAACCAGCTTCACCCCACCTGACGAAAACACTTAAGCCGGAAGACCATCGGCTCAATCCGCTTTGTTATTTTTAAGGTGAGCAATTTTCTCCGATTCTAAAATTTCGAATTTTGTACTAAAATGGGCACACTTTCTTTGTTTATGGCAGGGCTGTTGAAATACATTATGGTTAACTAGTCCACATATGTGGTCAAAAAATTACATATTCTCCTTCTGGTACCTCCTGGTACCTCCCATACAAAATTACCTATTTTTGGATAATTTATATTTCTTTCATAACATCCAAACGGACGATCGCAGGATATTTAAATTAAGTCAGTTTATTTATCTTGCAAAAGTAGACAAACACTAAGAATACCGAAACCTTTGCCATACCCCTTCTGGTATCTCCTATACAAATGACCTAATTGACCCTCATAGTTTTACATATATATCTTTTTGTAACTAAACTGAATTCACTCAAATTTTGCATATGTTGTTTGCATATGAAAACTGGACTCAGCATTGAATATGAACTATATCGGTTCACGCCTTCTGGTACCTCCCATACAAAATTATCTATTTTTGCAAATTTAATATAACTTCCAAACGGAAACTTGGAGGATAATGACAAATGGTCGGTTAATTTATCTTGCTATAGGAAGAAAACCTTACTATTTGACGCACCCCTTCTGGTACCTCCTATACAAATTCCCGAATTCACCCTCATAGTCCTACATACATATCTTTTTTTGTAAGTACAATGAATTCAATCAAATTTGGCGTAACTTGTACAGTTATGAAAATTTGAATCAGGAATGAATATGGATTATATCGGATCACCCCTTCTGGTACCTTCCAATACCTATTTTTGAAAAATTAACATTTATCCCATAATTTCCAAACGGACACTTGGGGGGTAATGAAAATTGGTCAATTAATTTATCTTGTGATAGGAAGCAAAACCTTACAAAACATAACTATTTGACGCGCCCCTTCTGGTACCTCCCATACAAAATACCGAACATACCCCCATAGTTTTAAATACATATATTTTTGTAAGAACAGTGAATACAGTCTAATTTTGCGTAAGTTGTACATTTATGATAATTTGAATCAGGAATGAATACGGATTATACCGGATCACCCTCTGGTACCTCCCATACAAAATGACCTTGTTTGGAAAATAAATATTTCTCCCATAATTTCTAAACCGGCACTTGAAGGATAATCAAATTTGGTAATTAGGAATTATGATTGGGTGATGGTATTTATCAGTCAGTTTACCTGACTGAAATTTCTGTACTGGTTTTTAATATTTTATTTGCGACGCTTATAATTTCTGACCAGAGCAACATATTTGCATCATTCTTTCAGCAATTTCATTTAGAATTTTTGAGCAAACCATATTGTTACTTTACACTCCAAGAAAAATTGAGCTCACAACCTCACCTCACAAATTCTCAAATATCCCTTGTCATAAATTCGATAATATATATATATGAAAGCATGTTTTTTGAAGCACTAAATCTTTTAAATCGGTTCATAACAGCACTGTCCTCGAACATTTGAAATTTTAAAACACCCGAGGTGACCAACTTTGGAGGGCTATCAGCATACCAGTATTCGTTCAAAAGTTACAAAACTAATTCCAAAAAACCCCGAAAAGTAACCACTGTGCAGCAGTAAAGACAGAAATGAAGTCACCACAGAGGGTCCTGCCGTCATTCCATTCCGGCATTTCAACGTTTACTTTACCAAAATCCACACATTTCTTCAATAAATCAGAATGAAAAATCTTCTCATTTCGATTTATGGATTGATGCCAATCTTCAGCTTTCCTTAGTCTGATTACCCATCGGGCTGCAATAGCCTGACGTACAAGTCTAGGAGCGGTAGGCCCAGGAACATGGTGTGCTCTTTCTAGCCCCAGTAATCCCCATTGCAGCCATCTAGTGGACCTTGTCGAGCATTTTTAACAAATTTCTCTTATCTAGGACCCCCCACCAAATCAAACCTGCTTAGGTAATATAATTGGCTGGACTACCGTGGTATACAGCCACATTGGGACCTTTGGTCTTAGTCCCCAACTTTTGTATATAGTGTTCCGGCACGCATAATGGGCATAGATACTGCTCTTAAACCTTTCCTCGATATTTCTTGACCAATTTAGCTTCTGATCAGTGCCCTGAAATTCTTTACCTCTTAACTACGAGTAAAGAGAACCAATTCCCTTTTCTGAGTGTTCACGCCCAGACCACAGGTCTTGGCCATCGTAGCAGCTTTCCAAGGTCAGTTTGGATAAGGTCATACATGGTTGATAGAAACTTCCCACCAATCATGATGACCACATCGTCTGAATATGTCACAATTTTCGTACCATCCTCATTAAACGATTTAAGTACTCTGTTTATCACAAGGACCCAAAGAAGAGGGGACAGGTTTAACACCGGTGGTGTTCCTCTACTAGCTATATTTTTCAATTAGCTTCTACCCAGTTTCGAGCAGACGACACGGTTTCCCAGCATACTGTCCATCCAACTCACTAACAGACGTGACACATTAATGATCTCCAAAGAGATCCTTATTTCGCATAACTTCACATTATTGCAAGCCCCTTTTATGTCCAGGAAGGCAGCTACAGTAAAGTCATTTGAATTTAGGTTGCGCTCGTAAAGATAAACACGTCTTGAAGAGTTATGTTACATGATGAAGCAAGAATATATGATTATCTTAGCAAGGTGGAAATTAAATCTTTGAAAAATTATAACACCCTGCTACAATTTTCAATTTTTTGTTCACACTTGATGAAGACCATATATACGTGAAACTAGAGACCTTATGTAGTAAAACTGCGTTCTCAGTTTATCGCCAGAACGTCAGGATTTTTTTAAAAGGACTTCAAAGTTTCAAACGGTTCCACAAACCATAGGTTAACGATATGGGTATTTAATGAAAGGTAATAATATCAGCAATGCAAACAAATAACAGTTTCATGGATTTTCAAAAAAGGTTCATTTTCTAAACAACTATCTTGACTTTTTTCTCGACAAATTTGGGAAATTTCAGTGATGAGCATGGTGAGCGCTTTCATCATGAAATCGCATCGATCGAAAATCGATTTAGAGGAAAAAGTGCATGCCACATGATGGCAGAAAATTGTTGGACTATATGTCGCGACACAGTCGATTAGCATAAGCGGCAAAGTCATTTTAATAAATTTTAATTCAGTTTTTTAGTATACATACAATATTTTGAAACAGGATTAATAATTTTTTGTCATTTACTAAACTAGTAAAGCTAGATTAATAAAATGTACATATAACTTCTTCAACATATATTTTTTTCAGAAAAAATTAATTGAATGATATTGAGCTTTAAAACTTTAAAAGGACATTTTTGAAATATTTGGCCCAGATCCATTAAAATCTGTTATTTGTTTGCATTGCTAAGATTCTCACCTTTCATTTGATACTCATATCGTTATCATATGGTTCGTGGAAATATTTGTTTAATTTTTTGAAAGTGTTATATCCTTTGAAACTTTGAAGTCCTTTTAAGAAAAATCCTAACGTTCTGGCGATAAACTGAGAACGCAGTTTTACTACATAAAGTCTACAGTTTCACGTATATATGGTCTTCATCAAGTGTGAAAACCACTGTAGCACGGTGTAATATAAACAATTTTCTCTAGAGAACAATCCAACAAAATTATGACAAAACTAACACAAGAAAATCAAATACAAATACATAGGATAGCTGAATGCGTTAAGATGCCATCGGAAATAACATCTAGCCGCTGCATCGAGTAACTGTACGAGTATTACCACTCTTTCTCCTTTAACTCTTCAAATATTAATATCAACAACAATTAAAATCGCTAGTCAGCTACAACTATCTCCCTCTCTCTTTCTCATATGAAAGATGCAATTTCTATCACTATAATTTTCCTCTGATCACTGATTTGCCACTATGAAAACAGGTAGCGCTGATTTGCACACAAATAGAAGGTGAACTTCTTCACCTTTTAATCCCTTTCTACCTATGATCGCGAAAAACACCACCGTTTACCGAAGTCATATGCTAATAACTAGCACTTAAACTGCTATCTTAGCCTTGCCCACATGACAAATGTCCTACAGGTAGCAACTATTTACCTCGACTAAGGACTTAATTTGCAAGTATAAAAGCGGGATCAGTCCCCTTCATAGTCAGTACAAAACGTGACATTAAAGTGTTAACTTGAATCTTGTTTTACGTATTTCTAAAATTATAACCAATAACTTTACTACAATGGCTTGTCAGAGTGTTGAATCTGTATTTTCAAATGCCGACCTAGTTCTGCAAATATACCAGCAACTTGATTTGCAATCACAATTGCGACTGTCTCGCGCTAATTCTCAAATGGCTAGTGTGTTCCACTCATTTTTATTCAAAGAAAATTACAGTTCCTTAAACATTTTCGAGAAAGGTTGGGATTTTATAGTGACCAACGAAACGGAGGCAAATCACTTAAGTGCGAATTTCGAAGAACTGCAGGAGTTCCTTAAAGTTTTCTCCCACGGCGTAGAAAAATTACGACTGAGTAACATCAAACTGGATTTGGAAAGGTATGGGTATGTGGCCACGGATCTAACATACGGACAATTGCTTCAACAAAACCATCTAAATATTCAGGAATTCAAAAATCTAAGAAGCCTCACGTATAACTTTATGTCGATACCCCTCTATCATATAAGGTTGGTGGCCGCGTTATTCCCAAAGTTAGAGGAGCTTTGTATAACTGATTGTTCACTAGGCAACGATATTTATATAATTCTGCACCAGGTATTACCCGGTTTGCGGCAACTGAAGTCAATATGCATTAAAGATTTTCTAAGGTTTCGCCTGCCGTTCCACAAGTTTCAAGAACTTGTGCACCAAGGACATCTTGAGACACTACACATGTCTGCTGCGTTAGAACCCGGAACAGGTCTGCAGCTGGGTGATGACTACTCTCCATCACAGCTAAAGGAGCTGCACATAGAGGCAACTTTTGAAGAGCATAGATGGCCCAACAACTTCTCCGTATTTCTAGGATATTTCGATAATATTACCACTCTCCAATTAGAGGTAGTGGAGAGTATTACCGACAAAACGTTGGCCATTCTGCGATTCGCCTGCAAAGAGCTGAGAGTGCTCGAAATTCGATATTCTACATTCAACCACGTCAAACACATGGTGATGCCAGCCAAAGTGCGCGAATTATCTATCAACTGGTGTCGAGGTTTGACATACAAAAACCTGGAGCAGATATTGACGCATACAATTATAGCAAAATTCAGTTCCAAAAATACCAACTACGATGGGGAAATCCACAGGATTAAAGTCTCGCCATTGATGGAGTGTTTAAATATTGATTCTGCGATCACACAGGGACTTGAATTCCCCACCGCACCAAATGCCCTCAAGGAGTTGACGTGGTACCACCCCTGGTCAGCAGATGGCAGTTTTAATACTATCTCTTTGGAGACCTGCAGCCAACTGCAAACACTGAATATACAAGAGGGTTATGTGGACTTAAAAATGCTACTTGTACTGGGAACATTGAACACTTTGATGATACCACATCCTGTACCTCTGCTAAGCTGGTCCTATATAATAGGCCTATTAACACATTCCAGCCTTCAAAATCTTTGTATAAAAAACTTCAACGGCTGTGGATTTCGCTACGAGGGAATGGATTTGGACGTACCAATCGAAGGAATTAAAACGGGCGTTATTAATTTGGAGATTCCTCTGGACGTGTTTGATTTGGCCTTAACGTTCTGGCTGAATTTGTTCCGGCTAAACAAGTCGTTAAAACAAATGAGCTGCACGTTTTATCCTAACGAGAGGTACGACGAGTTTCTGGTGCAACTCGTAAATCATTGTCAGTTTTCGAGAGCAGTGAAAACAATCAATATGTGCGGATTCACCCTAAGTAAGTAGACAGATAAGTGAAAAGTAGTAATTTGTGATAGTTTTAAACATATTTCTGAAATCAACTAAACAAAAATATATAAAAATACATTATAACTTTAAAAAATGCATTGTACTAATTATATTTTATTTATTTCTATCTATTTCCAGATTGCAACGAATTTAGAAGAAATCCAGCTGTCTTCTTGAGGAAGCTACACGAGCAAACGGATTACACCAAATGCTGGAACGACAACGATGTGTTTAAAATCATAATTAAGAAAAAATGTTAAAATTTACAAATATACAATTCTATTAAGTTTAAATTGATGTGATGTATTCTTATTTGAAAGGGTCGATGGCGATAGGTTTGGGGAAAGGAATGAAACAATAAGAAACATAAAATTATAAAAAGATAAAAAGAATGAAATAAGTGAAAGTATAATGATAGATAAAAATATAAAAATATAAAAATTTAAAAATATAAAAATATAAAAAATCATAAAAATAAAAAAATATAAAAAATCATTAAAATATAAAAATATAAAAATATAAAAATATAAATATATAAAAATATAAAAATATAAAAATATAAAAATATAAAAATATAAAAATATAAAAATATAAAAATATAAAAATATAAAAATATAAAAATATAAAAATATAAAAATATAAAAATATAAAAATATAAAAATATAAAAATATAAAAATATAAAAATATAAAAATATAAAAATATAAAAATATAAAAATATAAAAATATAAAAATATAAAAATATAAAAATATAAAAATATAAAAATATAAAAATATAAAAATATAAAAATATAAAAATATAAAAATATAAAAATATAAAAATATAAAAATATAAAAATATAAAAATATAAAAATATAAAAATATAAAAATATAAAAATATAAAAATATAAAAATATAAAAATATAAAAATATAAAAATATAAAAATATAAAAATATAAAAATATAAAAAATATAAAAAATAAAAAATTTAAAAAATATAAAAAATATAAAAATATAAAAATATAAAAATATAAAAATATAAAAATATAAAAATATAAAAATATAAAAATATAAAAATATAAAAATATAAAAATATAAAAATATAAAAATATAAAAATATAAAAATATAAAAATATAAAAATATAAAAATATAAAAATATAAAAATATAAAAATATAAAAATATAAAAATATAAAAATATAAAAATATAAAAATATAAAAATATAAAAATATAAAAATATAAAAATATAAAAATATAAAAATATAAAAATATAAAAATATAAAAATATAAAAATATAAAAATATAAAAATATAAAAATATAAAAATATAAAAATATAAAAATATAAAAATATAAAAATATAAAAATATAAAAATATAAAAATATAAAAATATAAAATTATAAAAATATAAAAATATAAAAATATAAAAATATAAAAATATAAAAATATAAAAATATAAAAATATAGAAATATAAAAATATAAAAATATAAAAATATAAAATTATAAAAATTTAAAAATATAAAAATATAAAAATATAAAAATATAAAAATATAAAAATATAAAAATATAAAAAATCATTAAAATATAAAAATATAAAAATATAAAAATATAAATATATAAAAATATAAAAATATAAAAATATAAAAATATAAAAATATAAAAATATAAAAATATAAAAATATAAAAATATAAAAATATAAAAATATAAAAATATAAAAATATAAAAATATAAAAATATAAAAATATAAAAATATAAAAATATAAAAATATAAAAATATAAAAATATAAAAATATAAAAATATAAAAAATATAAAAAATAAAAAATTTAAAAAATATAAAAAATATAAAAATATAAAAATATAAAAATATAAAAATATAAAAATATAAAAATATAAAAATATAAAAATATAAAAATATAAAAATATAAAAATATAAAAATATAAAAATATAAAAATATAAAAATATAAAAATATAAAAATATAAAAATATAAAAATATAAAAATATAAAAATATAAAAATATAAAAATATAAAAATATAAAAATATAAAAATATAAAAATATAAAAATATAAAAAATATAAAAAATAAAAAATTTAAAAAATATAAAAAATATAAAAATATAAAAATATAAAAATATAAAAATATAAAAATATAAAAATATAAAAATATAAAAATATAAAAATATAAAAATATAAAAATATAAAAATATAAAAATATAAAAATATAAAAATATAAAAATATAAAAATATAAAAATATAAAAATATAAAAATATAAAAATATAAAAATATAAAAAATAAAAAATTAAAAAATATAAAAAATATAAAAATCATAAAAATAAAAAAATATAAAAAATCATTAAAATATAAAAATATAAAAATATAAAAATATAAATATATAAAAATATAAAAATATAAAAATATAAAAATATAAAAATATAAAAATATAAAAATATAAAAATATAAAAATATAAAAATATAAAAATATAAAAATATAAAAATATAAAAATATAAAAATATAAAAATATAAAAATATAAAAATATAAAAATATAAAAATATAAAAATATAAAAATATAAAATTATAAAAATATAAAAATATAAAAATATAAAAATATAAAAATATAAAAATATAAAAATATAAAAATATAAAAATATAAAAATATAAAAATATAAAAATATAAAAATATAAAAATATAAAAATATAAAAATATAAAAATATAAAAATATAAAAATATAAAAATATAAATATATAAAAATATAAAAATATAAAAATATAAAAATATAAAAATATAAAAATATAAAAATATAAAAATATAAAAATATAAAAATATAAAAAATATAAAAAATAAAAAATTTAAAAAATATAAAAAATATAAAAATATAAAAATATAAAAATATAAAAATATAAAAATATAAAAATATAAAAATATAAAAATATAAAAATATAAAAGTATAAAAGTATAAAAGTATAAAAATATAAAAATATAAAAATATAAAAATATAAAAATACAAAATTATTAAAATATAAAAATATAAAAATATAAAAATATAAAACTAAAAAAATATAAAATTATAAAAATAAAAATATATAAAATTATAAAAATATAAAAATATAAAAATATAAAATTATATAAAATTATATAGTTCCAGTTGCCGATCGGGGAATAAAAACCTGAGAAGCACGCAGAACGCCTCCTACCCTAGGACTTCCCAGTGTAGGAACTGGATACCGGCCTAAATGAGAGGTTAATGTTACGGTCATGTCTCTGGCATTGGCCTCAATTTTGGGACGGTGAAAAGTGCGTTTCTGCGGGAGAGAAAGAGACTCTCTTTAAACAAAACCCCCCAATCCAAGGTGGTCTGCATAGGCCGAGGGATGTATGGCTAAAGGGGTTACATATTAGTCGTTAATATGTCAAACTCAGGTGAGGGCGCACACCTGTTTCAATCCAATGCCTTCTTGCGCTAAAGGGCTCTGGCGTAAGTGACCGTTTTTGTCCCTCTTCATCTCATTAGGTCCCGACGGCTTCTACGGCGGCCTAAGGACCGAACCATAAACATGAACTCAAATACACAAACCAAACAAACAAAACCACAACAAACAACAACTTCGGAGAAGTCTGGTAACGGACCCTCCACCCCAACTCCCTCGAAAAGAGGCAGACCTCTCGGCTCGACTAAATTGTCACAAGAAGCCAAGAGGCACAATACTAGTACCTTATCTTCCTTCTTCAGGAAGAACGCGGCAGAAGAAGCCCCCCCTAATGGGGATACGGCAGCATCTACTTCGGGGACCAGCAAGCCGACGCCGGGCAATGCCTCCCCACCTCGCGCTGGCAAGCCAGCTAAACGGGTACGACCTCATGATCGACGCTACCGTGACCGTCGAAGGGCCAACTACATCCTTTCAACTGTTGGCAAAATCCCTGAGGTTCAAAGATCCACGGAGCAAAACCAATTGGTTCAAAAGGCCAAAAACCAACTGAACCAATCTCAGACCCCACAAGGGACTGCTAACATAAAACGTCAGCGATCCGCTGATGAACCTGGCATTGCCAGTTCACATAAAAGATCAAAGATCCAAGAAAGAGTCCGGTACAGCGACATAGCCAGGAACAGTCTCACACGCGCCGTCGTAGACAACTCACATCCCAGCGGTAGCATCTCGTTTGATAACTGGAGGAAAGCTAACGCTAAGCTGCTTGTTGCGTACGCTAGTGTAATAAGGGACAATCCTGGCACTCCAGCAAGATGTACCGACGCAGGCTGGCATCTGAACAGAGTAAAGCTCATGGCATTCCACGACCAACGCTCGTTAGAGTTATTCGAAAAGGCTCTAACGGTCATTGGCGAAGTATGGCCAGGGGCTAAACTCTGTCTAGTAGAGCAGTGCGATATCCCCAACAGGCCTAGAGGTCGTATAAAAATCCCAGATATAATGGCTAGTAACCGAAAGGCAATCCTTGAGCTTCTGCAAATTTCCAACCCCAGCCTCGATGTGGAAAACTGGAAAATCTTGAAGGTATTGGAATCACGGGACACCTTCGTTCACGTCACCCTCCTCATCACCGATGAAAGCAGTGACCTAATAAAGGAAATGAACAACCTAATATTCTGCGGCTTCACCGAAACAATGATGTGGATATATAAAACAAAACATGCCACACAGACTGTAACCGCAGACGTGCCACCCACAGCTACAGCACCATCTGTCGCTCTGACACCAATAACTGCAACTCCCGCAGCTACATCAACAACTGCAACTCCCGCAGCTACAGCACCATCCGTCGCTCCGACACCAATAACCGCAGCTCCCGCTGAGGACAACCTCGCAGCGCCAAGCAACAACCCGGCAGATGAAGAGCACTGCTCAGATGCTGAATCCATGGCATCTACCATGGTCAGCTTAGGAGGGCTTTTCCAGGAGGCCGATGATGATGACCTACTGATGAGCGATGACGACGACGCCAACAACACCGTCATTGAGCATTCTTCGGGTGGTACAGATAAACCTCCACCACTCTAAGAGTGCTTCAGCAGCACTTCAGGTACGTCTCTCCGAGCTCCAGGAGGACGTACTTCTCATCCAGGAGCCCTGGATAAATCAAAACAGAGTCTGTGGATTAAACCACAAAAATTATAGACTCTACCAAGGTAAGGTAAATGCTAAAATACGAGCGTGCATCCTAGTACGGAAACAGCTTGACGCATTCCTGCTAAATACTTTCGGTAACGAAGATCTTACAATTATAGGTTTAGAAATGAAACAATCAACCCTATGGATAGCTTCGGCATATCTTCCTTACGAAGACCAAAACCCCCCATCAGAGGAACTGAAGAAAGCAGTACTAACGGCGGAACACAATAAGACCACCCTCATTGTCGGAATGGATGCAAACGCACACCACATGCTGTGGGGAGGTAAAACGATCAACAAACGAGGTGAGTTACTCTTTGATTATATTCTAAGTAGAAACTTAGTAGTGCATAACCAGGGAGATTCGCCCACCTTTATTAACTCGATCACTGAGCAGGTTATAGACCTGACAATTTCTAATGCCAAAAACGACTTCATATCAAACTGGCGAGTGGAGGATGTTCACTCCTTCTCCGACCACCAATACATTTCCTTTGAAATATCTGCTCAAATAACGAAGCCGATAGTAACCTTCAACAAGAGACGGATGAAATGGGACGTCTACAGGGAACACCTTGCAAGACTCCTACCGAATACAACTGATCTCACCATTGACAGCCCACAAAAGTTGGACAGCATGGTAGGTAAAGTTACAAAAGCCTTGACCTTATGCACCAGGAAATCCTGCCCAAGACGAAAAGATGGGAAAAAGCAGAAGCCTCCATGGTGGAACGACGATATCTCTAGATCCCGTGCTTCCACCAGAAAATCCTTCAACAAGGCCAAGAGAACAGGCCAATGGGAGGAGTACAAGGAGAATCTAAGACTCTTCAAGAAACTACTAAAGAAGGCGAAAAGATCTTCATGGAGGACATACACCAACGATGTCGAAAAAACCGCAGAGGGTAGTAGACTTAGGAAAGTATTATCCTCGACAACCAGCGCCCCGGCATACATAATGAAAAATGATGGTACATGGACTGAATCCTCAAGGGAAACCTTGGAAATCCTATCGGATACCCACTTCCCCAGGGGAGAGTCCAACTCCATAACCGTCGCACCTACCGACTTATGCGATAGAATACCGGTAATTGAAAGGAACATGATCAAGGACGCCATCAACGACTTTGATCCCTACAAATCACCCGGTCCGGACGACATCATACCCGCCGAACTTCAACAGTCACTGGAGATACTATTGCCATGGCTGGAGGCTATTTTTAACGGCTGTGTGAAATTATCCTACCTACCAATACGATGGAGAACGGCAAAGGTGGTCTTCATCCCAAAGGCGGGAAAGCCATCACACACCAAAGCGAAGGACTTCAGACCTATAAGTCTTACTTCATTCCTTTTGAAAACCCTTGAGAGAATCATGGACGACATCATCAAAAATTCAATTGGCCCGGATCTCCTTTCGAATGCTCAGCATGCTTACACAAAGGGGAAATCGACAGAAACCGCACTCCATGCACTATTGTATCCCATAGAGAAATCGCTAGACAGGAAAGAATTTTCTCTAGTTGCCTTTATGGACATAGAGGGAGCTTTCAACAACATCGAACCCCTCTGCATCATGACAGAGCTCAACAGCCTACATATCAACTCACATATTAGCAAGCTGATTCGCAACATGCTATTAAAGAGAACTATCACCTCAAAGCTGGGAAATCACACCCTCACTAGAAGAGTGACTAGAGGCACCCCTCAAGGGGGAGTATTATCGCCGCTATTATGGAATTTTGCCGTCAACGACGTTCTCAAACGGTTGGAGTCGGAAGGATGTACAGTAGTAGCGTATGCAGACGATATAGCACTCTGCGTCTCTGGGGGAAGTTTATCTTGTCTCGAACAAAGGATGCAGGACTATATCAACATCCTGGCAAACTGGTGTGCCAGTAGAGGGCTCAATGCGAACCCGGACAAAACAGAACTGGTACTTTTCAGTCGGAAACAGAAATCGCCCGCTACATCCAACATCTATCTGGGCAACAAACAACTCAACTTCTCCGATACGGCGAACTACCTGGGCCTTATATTAGACAGGAAGCTTAATTGGAGACAGAACATTGAAAGCAGATCCAGCAAAGCACTCATAGCTTAATATACATGTCGTAAAGCTATCGGGAAAACATGGGGATTTAAACCCAAGGTAACACTCTGGATTTACAATGCTATAGTGAAGCCAATACTACAATACGGCTCTATAGTTTGGTGGTACGCGCTCGACAAGAAGAGCAAATTCAAACAATTGGATCGTGTTCAACGGTCCTCTTGTCTCCTGATAACCGGATGTATGAGATCGACCCCCTCTAAGGCTCTCTACACGATACTCAATCTACTACCACCTGATCTGAGCTGCAAATGCTCCGCTCTCAAATCGGCTGTTCGACTAAACGAGATTGATCATTGGGATCGTTCCATCGGACATTCAAAGATCCTGAACCATATCAACATCTCACTCGAAACTGACTACGTGCTAAACACACGGAAATCAAACGTTCTATACGAAACTAGAACGCCCTCCAGAAAGGAGTGGGCAGAGAGCGAGAACGCAATGTATGGACCAATAAACATATTTACCGATGGGTCCAAACTGGATGACAAGGTCGGCTACGGTATCTACTCCGCGGATCTGGGCCTAAATATAAGATCGAGAATTCCACATTTCTGCAGCGTTTTCCAAGCGGAAATACTTGCTATTAAACGAGCCGCGGACGTGATCAACGTGAGGAAGATATCACAGGAGGATATTCTCCTGTTCACGGATAGTCTAGCGGCGGTAAACTCGTTGAAGTCCTGTGACATCAAATCGAAAGTGGTCAGTGCCTGCCGGAAATCTCTTAACGAGATATCCAGGAACAACAGAGTTCTGGTTACGTGGATTCCCGGACACAGCGGAATCGAGGGCAACTGTAGAGCGGATGAAGAGGCCAGACAGGGCTCAGCCCTGCAGGAAAGCGACGTTGAACACGTAGCACTTCGCCCTATATCCACCTGTAAAAGTACCATTGAAAATCTAACGTTTAGAATTGCAAACGACAGATGGAAGAATGAAGAAACCTGTAGAAAGGCCAAAATGACTTGGCCAGAATACAACGCGAAACGTGCATCGTACCTGGTAAGTCTTGAGAGGGACCAGATAAGGAAGATTATTGCCTTCCTGACGGGACATGGACCCATAGGCAAGCATGCGAGAAGAATGGGATTCGCAACGAAAAGCGAATGCTACTACTGCGGAAACAGTAGCAGTGAACCATCCACCGACCACATTATTTGTGATTGCCCAGCGCTATACAGAAGGAGACTGGAAACCCTTCTTAAATGGTGTAGAAGAACTTGCATCGTTGGACATCGGAAGGATTAACAACTTTTGTAAAATTATCAACTGGACGGATTGGATCGAAACTCCGGATTCCCAATCGACAACTGGCAACGCGATCAGTCAGCACACGCGCTGATAGCATAGGTTGAAGGGATGGCACAAATGCCCAACGGGTGTCACAATGGGTCCATAAGGACCTAAGTGTTCTCCTTTGAAGAAGGAGATGCCTGCATACCAACCAACCATAAAAATATAAAAATATAAAAATACAAAAATATAAAAATATGAAAATATAAAAATATAAAAATATAAAAATATAAAAATATAAAAATATAAAAATATAAAAATAAAAAATATAAAAATATAAAAATATAAAAATATAAAAATATAAAAATATAAAAATATAGAAATATAAAAATATAAAAATATAAAAATATAAAAATATAAAAATATAAAAATATAAAAATATAAAATTATAAAAATTTAAAAATATAAAAATAAAAAAATATAAAAATATATAAAATTATAAAAATATAAAAATATAAAAATATAAAAATTTAAAAATTTAAAAATATAAAAATATAAAAATATAAAAATATAAAAATATAAAAATATAAAAATATAAAAATATAAAAATATAAAAATATAAAAATATAAAAATATAAAAATATAAAAATATAAAAATATAAAAATATAAAAATATAAAAATATAAAAATATAAAAATATAAAAATATAAAAATATAAAAATATAAAAATATAAAAATATAAAAATATAAAAATATAAAAATATAAAAATATAAAAATATAAAAATATAAAAATATAAAAATATAAAAATATAAAAATATAAAAATATAAAAATATAAAAATATAAAAATATAAAAATATAAAAATATAAAAATATAAAAATATAAAAATATAAAAATAAAAAAATATAAAAATAAAAAAATATAAAAATATAAAAATATAAAAATATAAAAATATAAAAATATAAAAATATAAAAATATAAAAATATAGAAATATAAAAATATAAAAATATAAAAATATAAAAATATAAAAATATAAAAATATAAAAATACAAAAATATAAAAATATAAAAACACAAAAATATAAAAATATATAAAATTATAAAAATATAAAAAATATAAAAATATAAAAATATTAAAATATTCAAATATAAATATATATTTTAATACAAACAAAGAAACATGAAATGAAACATACAAATAATTCTTCAAATCTCGTGTTATGGTTTATCAGAAAATTTGTTAATGCTTAGAAAAGCTATCGTCGTGAAACCTGTATATGAGCAGTGTCCTTATAGGCTTAGAGAGATGTACGAAGGGATTTTTCCAAATTCGTACTATTAGATTGAAAAGAAATCTAACAAGTGAGAAAACTGGTATCATTATACAAGCCAAACGGCAATTGCTTTCATCGTGGAAATCTATATGAGCAAGATTCTTAAAGAACAAGATGGATTTTTTGAAATTCGTACTTTCTGGGGTAAAATGGCTAAAAGGGATAAAACAGGTACCACAGAGTAATCTAGTTATAGAGTTAGAGAGCTTAACGAAGTGATTTTTAACACTTTTTTTTATAGGGTAATTGTGAAATATGGAATAAGAATTTTTTTGAAATTCGTATTCCTTGGGACAAAGAGCGGAAAAGTCTTATCGTCGCCCGGCTAAACACCTAAAGGTACAATCACCCAGTACACCAACAAAGAAGATTATATGTCAATTAATCGGCTTAAAAATATTGTTTTAGAATATATGCCTATCAAAAAGTTAGTATTTATCAACTCATGGACATATATGAAAGAACATTTGAAAGATACACAAAATATCAAAAGACTGAAGACGATAGTCATGGTCAAGTCATAGTCACCAATCGGAAATTTTATGGTAAATAATTGGGATAGATTTAAAGCTATCAAACATTTTGATATTGACTCATTAAATAAGCGTAATGAAATCCCGGTCGCATTCCCGGGATTCCGTGACATATTGATAAAAAATAATTAAAATAATTTTGAGTCAATTTTTTAAACCTCGGATATAACGAATTTTGCCTATAACGAATTTAAATGCCTAGTCACTGGAAGTTCGCTACAACCGTACTCGACTGTATTTTTAAAATTTGTCTGCAATTCATTATTGAAAGCAAAAAAGCCGAAGCAAATCAGATAATTTCGACATTGTCTTCATTGTTATTCCATTCTCTGATTGTTTAGAATAGAAGAATTTTATTGATGAAGAAATTAACTCATTTCCTTGGGAATATTTAGAATTAAGCCGATAAGCGATATATACTTTAGAATAAACATACATAAATTTTTCACTAAGAACTGAAAAATTTTCCTACACAACCATTGACTATTTACCCTATTGTGGATATGTGGAGTTCAATATAAGAATATAAAAGCAACATAAAATATAGAAAATGAAAACGAACAAAATTTGATTTGCCTGTGACGGTGTTACTTACCAGAGGGCAATACAAAACTCGTGCAAACAATCAATTATAAAAAAAGAGATCAATGCCTTTAAGCGCATCTCAACTGATCTCATAATTCTTTGTACGAAGAACATATAGTAACATTAACACTTAATTTCTAGTTATTGTAATATAATTCGTCCCTTGCCCACTTTTCATACAATTTGCACTATAATTGATATTTTGGTTCCACTCAGAACTGCGTTACAAGACTTCGATGAAGCTGTATTGTTTTGTACATTTAATCTTATGCTTATTAATTAAAGCAACTTTACATGTTAAACTAAACTATTGAATTATAGAAAACTAGCTGACCCGGCAAACGTTGTTCTGCCATACAACTTCGGACCCGGCAAACTTCGTCTCGCTCCTAAGGTAACGAATTCATACAAGCTCCAGGGGTATAGTAAATCACAGTTAGTTCAAATTTTAATTTGATTTATTTGAATTTAATCGAAATTAGTGAAGAGCGGTGAAGAGTGCGATCTAATTAACAATGTTTTTCTATTTCCGGCGTAAAAACAAACGATGAAGACGGTTTACCAATACGCGAACAGACAACCTACGGCTGATCTTGTGAAAAGCAGAGAAATTCGAGATTGATCCCACAAACTTTCATTGAGGGGTTTTGCGATTTATTGATTGTTATCGCAAAAGCCAATAGAATGGGGAGTTGAATTCGCTTGAATTTGGAAAAGAAGATCGGTTTGAATAATAGAAATTCGTGGGATAAGGATTTCCTCTCCTTGGAATTTTCCCCTGATGAATGTCGCTTTAATCACATTGATGATCAGTATCCTGACCGACAAACGCGTACCGTTGCACACTTTAAGATGATTCAGATCCCGCAATATGCTTATGATCGATACCACCGTCAGCTGTAAATTATGCGGCGGAGTTACTGACACATCTACAAAAAAGAATGGTCGCCTCATTCTCGTTGGTCACACTGCCAACCGATTTGTATGAATGCAGGTCTCCATCGATTCGACTTTGAATAATAACATTCAAGCTATCTACGACCTTATTCCTCGCTGCTAGTATGGCCTGTTCACTTATCCAATCTAGATTTTTATAATTTTTTGCAATGCCGGGGAAAACTTTGGTGATGAGTTCCTTCTTTGACGATGAAAACTCGAAGAAATTTGCCGGGAACGTCATCAATCCAGTTGAAACATCAACAGGAATTTGGCCATTTCCAAGTGCCAATAGCTGTCTTGAAAATTCAGTAACACAAAGATGACGATTTCAGGTATGCTTTAATTTCATAAGCAGCAGTAGATTTTGGGATGACGGGAAGCGTTTGACGAGAGTACCATAGCCACACCAAATCATCTCGAATCACCTCGTAAATCCCTAATCGTTCGGTCAACTGCCTCCAAAACTCGTTTAGGGGCTATAGTGCATTCATCCCAAATGATGATTTTGCATTCTCGCAACAATTTTGCTGCACGTTGGTTTGCCAACCGTGAGAAGATTCATCAGCAGCTTCAAAGCGGAAAGTGCAGGTCGAACACGTTTCAACAATGTGACAGAAATACCAGCAGATGCAACAGCTAACGGAATTTGCGATCTTGAGCAAATGTTGCCAGAATCATAGAAATGACGAATGTCTGGCCTGGGGGAGCATCGAGAAAGTATATGCCTTCCGTTCCATCGTCAACAACCTCCATCAGCGAATCGTACACATTCGTTTGCTCGGCATTCAATGGCGGCACATTTTTTCGGACTCTTTCTGTCAGCCAATCTTGATCAATGCTTGATCTCGTTGCAATTCGTGATTGAATGCATCGACAGTAGACTGCCGCAAATGAGCACGCACATGTTTTCGATCAGAAATTAATTTCCAGATCGAAATTCGAACTTAAATGGAGAATGAAGAAGAAGTGATGACTTGTAACCTTTTGTTCTATTGACCGTTTTTAAATTGATGTGATAGCCACCCTCTCCACGACAGAACATCAACGGGTATTGAAAGGCTTCATATGACCGAGGCTTGAGAACAATATCGCGTGACTCCAAATTTTTCCCAACAATCACCACTGCGACTTTATTTATGGTGGGAGCATCGCATTGTCCTGCTCTGATAATGATTTTGTGGTCGTCGGAATGCATTGTATTTAATGCGGTTTTCAACATCGGACCAATGCGTTATTCTCATGCAGTAGATTTTGAAATTGTTCGAACATTTCGTGTTTAATCTTTTAACATACTAGTCCCAAATTTTCTTGAAATCATTAAATCAAGCGATACAGTGCAAAATTTCGTCGAAAAATTTATATTTTTCAAGTATTTACGGAATTTTTCGAGTTTTCCACCAAGAATTTTTCTATTATCCGAAATATTACAGATAAACATCGTCCAAAATTACACTATGACACAAAATCAAACTTTTTGAAAAACACCCGAATGCGATTATACAGGTTCGATAGTACAACAGGAGCTGAGTAAAACCCTAGCTCATTGTGGCTAGATTGGCTACCAAAATTTTTTTTTGGCCCCCTAAACTTTTTGAAATCCTATGGGTCCCTTGAAAAAAGGTGACATCATTTTTGGCCAACAGTTGCTACAGTTTTTAATCTAGCTCTTTTTCTTCTAAAGCAAAGTTGTAGCTAATAGTCCGCTTAAGATATTGATATAATACAATTTTTCAAAAAAATTAGACTTCCCTCGTTTATTTTCAAAAAACTTCTATAAAAATTAAAATTTTGTCACTATTTTTAATATAAGTCGTAGCTAATCCAGATTTTTTGCATACTCTATTCAGTGAAATTGTAGTTTAAGTAACACCGAATAACTTCTCTGAACAAACCCATGGAATCTGAACAAGTCTAGGGATATTAAATGGCTCTCAAAACACACTATCTACTTTAAACCAATCAGTTTTATAGGAGTTTTGGGCCATTGTGTAAAGCTTTTGCTTGCTATCTTTACCAAAAACATACTTATTGTATAACTGAACAACTTCTGTAAACAACCAATATGATCGGAATACTCCACCCCTTTAATTGGTCACAAAGAGCATTAGGGTGTTCCTTATATGGCATTTTTTTGAATTTCGTTAAAAATTTGTATTATTTCGATGTTGGTCATTTAGCTTCACCATACATTTGTTGCTGCTAAAATAACGAATATATTGTGAAAAATGTTGTATCGATAGTTAGGCATTAGGGTGTGCCGCAATGAGGTTAAAGTTCAAATATCTTCTCAAATCAGTTGAGTATTTTTCTTTTGTCTACAGACTAAGTAGTGATAAGCCGTTCAATAGCTGAAGTAAAGCCCAAAAATAGTATATGTTTGTTATTTGATGTAAAAGTTGGGGTATTTTTGATAATTTTTTCAAAAATGTTTACATTGGTTTTCGATGTAGATTATTATGGGCAATTATATATTTCAACTTTTTAAGGTTAATCAAGTTCAAATCATTATGTTTAAAAAGTATATGTGTATATTATCAATATCTCTATCAGTTCTCGAGATATCAGGGGTTTAAAAAAAATTTTGGTAGCCTATCTAGCCAAACTGAGCTAGGGTTTTACTCAGCTCCTGTTGTACTATGAACCTATATAGTCACGTTCGGGTGTTTTTTTCACTGTTGCATGGTGTTATCAATCTTATATATAAAAATGAATCGATGTGCAGTTGTCTCGCTAAAACTCAAAAACGGAGGGCCGATTTTCAAAATTTTTCTTTTGTTTTGTTCGCTATAGCTTCCGGATGGTTTAAAAGGTTTTATTTTTTCAAAAAGTGGGCGGCGCCACGCCCCTTTTTTCAAATATCGCTCTGACGGCTTTTCTAATAGACCTATTGATACAAAAATTTTACCATGAGGTACTGTTGACCTGTAGATAGTTCCTGACTACATTTGGTTGTAATTGGATAAAGGGGCGTGGCACCGCCCATACTACTTGAAAATTAAAAAGGCTATATTTCATGAACTATCAGAGGTATGAAGATCCGATTTGGTATATATGTTATTTGAGCAGTATTAATTACATCCAGAATGGAAGTGGGCGGTGCCACGCCCCCTTTTCAAAAATCGCTCTAACGGCTTTTCTAATAGATCGATTGATACGAAAATTTTACCAAGTGGTACTGTTGACCTATAGATAGTTCCTGACTCCATTTGGTTTTAATTGGATAAAGGGGCGTGGCACCGCCCATACAACTTTAAAATTAAAAAGGCTATATTTCATAAACTATCAGAGGTATGAAGATGATATTTGGTATATAATGTTGTTGGAGCAGTATTAATTACAGCCAGGATGGAAGTGGGCGGTGCCACGCCCTCTTTTCAAAAATCGGCTTCTCTAATAGATCGATTGATACGAAAATTTTATCAAGTGGTACTGTTGACCTGTTGATAGTCTCAGGCTATATTTAGTTGTGATTAGCTAAAGGGGCGTGGCACCGCTTATGCAACTTGAAAATAGATAGGGCTATATCTTATAAACTATCAGAGGTATGTAGATAATATCTATATATATAAAAAATATAAAAAATTGTTGCAAGTGTGTTGTGACTTTATAACTCACGAACGGGTGGACCCATTTGCATACATTTTTTGTATGCGTTTTGTTGGCGCCCCGGTTGGTTTATATTTACAATTCGGTCCAATTGGACAAAGGGGCGTGGCACCGTCCATACAACTTGAAAATCAAAAGTGCTGTATCTCATGAACTATCAGAGGTATGAAGATGAGATTTGGTATATATGTTGTTGGAGCAGTATTAATTACAGCTAGCGTGGAATAGGGGGGTGCCACGCCCCTTTTCAAAACCGCTCTGCATGCTTTCCCAATAGACAGATTGATACGAAAAATTTACCAAGTGCTACTGATGACCTGTATATAGTCCCTGGCTATATTTGGTTGTGATTGGATAAAAGGGGCGTGGCACCGCCCATAACTTAACTTACTTAATTTCCCTTTGCACCCCATGAATGAGGTATGGGATAGCTTCTCGCGTTGTTGTGAATTAACACGCTTTCTATTTTAGATTCACAACTAACGGCACCTACTTATTTATCGACGAATGCGAACGTCACTGTTTTGAGAAGCTCTTACTAGACACGACGATTGAATCGACGCTTAATACTGCGAAGTTGCTGTCAAACAACATTCGAGGGAAGCCGACAATGAAAGAAAATGTTATTTATTTTTTTCTTCTAAGATGACTGGAGCCAGGTTTGAACCTGCGATTTCCCGCATGGTAGTCGCGTGTTCTAACCACTATGCCACGGCCGGTCCCATACAACATGAAAATAAAAAGGGCTATATCTCATGAACTATAAGAGGTATGAAGATGAGATTTGTTACATATGTTGTTGTTGCAGTATAAATTACAGTAAGAGTGGAAGTATTGCAGTACGCTTAGAGATATGAACAGAAAGGTGGGCGTAAAATGACATACAGCGCGTGAGATCATCACTTTGTAAAGCCAAACGTTGGTGACCGAATTATCTCATAGAATGGTAATACGAGTTCAATACAAATATAGTATTCGGAAATATTCTTGATCCATGTGAGAAGAAGACGTGGCAAAAGAGGTTTTTATGGCAAAAGGCATGAAGCTTCAAACGATTTCATTTCATTTTCGGTCAATAGGCGAAGAATGCATGTCAAAAGTGTTTTTTACGCCCAAAGAGATAGTTAGTATACAGACGGTTACCGCTACTACATTGAATTTTGATCTTTAACGGAATGTCTGTTTCCGATTTGTAAAAGATATGAATTTGCTGATCAACTTTTTACTATCGTCATAGAGCCTATGATATTTAGAATTTAAAACAACAACACTTAATTAGTTAACTTTCATGTTAAGGAGTTCATTGAAATTAGTTATATAAGTTAATAAACTAAACATATCATTATCGAGCTTAAGTACCGTTTTCGAAGTACTTTGTAGACCTAAATGTGAAATATATTACAAGTTAAAATGCAATAGCGAAGCATTGCCGGGCCCACTAGTCAAACGATAAAATTCGAAATTTCGTCTAAAAAAATTAAATTTGTTGGCATTTTCCGTAATTTTTCGACAAAAATTTTCTATTTTTTTATACGTAAAGCCACTACGGAACAATTGCACACAAAATTTTAAACAACAATACAATTATCGATTTTTATCAAATAAACCGATACAATGCAAAATTTTGTAGGAAAATCCAAGTTTTTCCGAATTTTCCACCAAATTTTTTTCTATTTTTCCATTCGAAAAGCCTTTTTTGAATAATTATCTGAAATTTATCACAATTCTATCGTCCAAATTTATTAAATCATACTATAAAATGCAGAATTTCGTCGAAAAAAACAAATTCAAACTTTTTGAAATTTTCCGGAATTTTCAGCATTTTTCAACAAAAATTTTCCATTTTTCTATTCGAAAAGCCATTCTTTAACAATTGCACACAAAATTCCATACAAAAAGGCAATTTTCGATTTATCCGATTTTCCGACATTTTCGGAAGATTTTCCCAAAATTTTATTTCATATAAACCTTCTCCTGGGAATTACGAACAGCTGAAAAAAAATTGCAGCAATATCGGTCCAGCCGTTCTCAATTGATGAATTACTATACATTTTTGCCCCCATTTTTATATATATAGATAAACCAGTACAGAAATATCAGTCAGGTAAACTGACTGATAAATACCATCACCCAATAATAATTCCTATTACAAGATAATTAATTACCAAATTTGATTATCCTCCAAGTGCCGGTTTAGAAATTATGGCAGAAATATTTATTTTCCAAACAAGGTCATTTTGTATGGGAGGTACCAGAGGGTGATCCGGTATAATCCATATTCATTCCTGATTCAAATTATCATAACTGTGCTACTTACGCAAAATTCGACTGTATTCAATGTACTTACAAAAATATATGTATTTAAAACTATGGGGGTATGTTCGGTATTTTGTATGGGAGGTACCAAACGGGGTGCGTCAAATAGTTATATTTTGTAAGGTTTTGCTTCCCATCACAAGATAAATTAATTGACCAATTTTCTTACCCCCCAAGTGTCCGTTTGGAAATTATGGGATAAATGTTAATTTTTCAAAAATAGGTAATTTTGTATGCGAGGTACCAGAAGGGGTGATCCGATATAATCCATATTCATTCCTGATTCAAATTTTCATAACAGTACAAGTTACGCCAAATTTGACTGAATTAATTGTACTTACAAAAAAAGATATGTATGTAGGACTATGAGGGTGAATTCGGGAATTTGTATGGGAGGTACCAGAAGGGGTGCGTCAAATAGTAAGTTTTCTGAGGTTTTGCTTACTATCGCAAGATAAATAAACCGACCATTTGTCATTGTCCTCCAGGTGCCCGTTTGGAAGTTATGGCAGAAATATTAAATTTGCAAAAAATAGGTCATTTTGTATGGGAGCTACCAGAAGTTCATATTCATTGCTGAGCCCAGTTTTCATATGCAAACATCATATGCAAAATTTGAGTGAATATAGTTTAGTTACAAAAAATATATGTATGTAAGACTATGGGGGTGAGTTCCGTTCCAAAAATAGGTAATTTTGTATGGGAGGTACCAGAAGGGGTGAGGCTATTTGGCCAGTTACAATCCCATAAGTTCGTTTTAAAAAATATTAATACTGTTAAATTTTCATACCGATCCGTTAAGGTTTACTCGAGTTATCCTGCTGACCAGCCATCCAGCCAGCCAGCCAGACAGACGGACATAGCTCAATCGTCTTAAAAAGTCCTGAAACGAATTTGGTCTTAAGCTACTTGGGGTCTAACTCGTCTCCTTTAATGCGTTACATTTTTTTTCGTATCAAATGATATATACCCTCATCCCTAAGGGTGATGGTATAATGACCGGCTGAATGGAAAACTTTTCATGTACGCAGATGACACATGCCTCTATTATCCTTTCAAGGAAAGTGTGGTTTTAATGAATAATATTGAGCGAGATGCCGCATTCATCGTGGAATATGCCCGTCTAAATAGACTTGTACTAAATGCGAACAAAACTAAGTTCATTAGATTTAGACCGCAGTCTCATCGAACTGCCAACTGTTCGATTAGAGTTGATGGAACTGAAATTGTGGAAGTAGAAAATATAAAATACTTAGGTGTTACACTCCAGAGTAATTTAATGTGGAAGACTCATATCGAAATATTGAAATCCAAAATATCTGATGGGCTTAAAATTTTATATAAATTTAAAAACCATTTTGTGCGTGTATCAAGCACAAAAATGATACTATTTCAATCTTTAATACAGAGCCATTTAAACTATCTAGATCTGGTTTTCGCTTTCACGAAAAATGTGGATTTGAAATCTCTTCAGGAATAGCAAAATAGAACATTAAAGTCAATATTCAATTTGCCGCGAATATACTCAACGTTGCTTTTATATAAAGATGTTGCAAAAACTATTCTACCGGTCTATGGTTTGCATAAAAATCAACTCCTAGTTTATAAAGTCATTAACAACATTGGATATCACACAATATCTTTCCGAAGAAACAACCATTCATTTAATACCAGGAACAACAATATTTTACTACCTGCAAGATGCCGACTGGAAACGACGAGGCAAAAAGTAGAATATTTGGGTAGCAATGAATTTAACAATTTACCGCTTCATATTGAAATATCGCCATCAATTTCAATATTCAAAAAACGTTTAAAAGAATATTTGCTACAAAATATAGAAATGCTTCTGATTTAGTGAAATTTTTTCTTAATTGTATAATAATTTTATTTTATTTTTATTTTTTTAATAAAGCTAGCCTCAATAATGCCTTAGTGGCGCTGAGGCACTAAATATTGTATGACTATTGCAAAAAATGCTGAATAAAGGGGAAAAAATTCATTTAATTATTTGTATAAAGAATTTTATATATAGCAAACGATAACCAAAGTTGAATCATATTGTTTTACACATTTGTACTAGAGACGTCGAGTCGAGGTACATTACTTACTTACTTACTTAGCTGGTACTTCTATGCAATCCCAGTGGATTATATACCGCACGTAGAAAAATATTATAAGCGCCTCGATCTTCTGCGCATCTTCTCCAGTTAGCCACACCGAGTTCTGTAAGGTTCTCAGTAGCCTGGTCTTTCCAACGGAGTTTTGGTCGCCCTCTTCTGCGCCGTCCATCGAGTTCATTGTCGAAGACTTTTCGAGCTGGAGCATTTTCGTCCATGCGTACAACATGACCTAGCCAACGCAACGCGTTTGACCACGTCAATGTCAGTGTACAGCTCGTACAGCTCATGATTCATACGACGCCGATACTCTCCGTTAACAATGATGGGCCCATATATTTTACGGAGTATTATGCTCTCGAATACCGCTAGAACCGATTCATCCGCTTGTGTCATAAACCAGGATTCTGAGCCATACATTAAGACAGGTAGAACCAGCATCTGGTATAGCTGGAGTTTTGTTCGTCGAGAGAGGGCTCTATCATTGAATCGCTTGCTTAGTCCGTAGTAGCATTTATTTGCAAGCAGGATTCTTCTCCGGATTTCTAGGCTGACATTATTTGCTTTGTTGATGGCGGAGCCTAGGTAGACAAAATTATCTACCACCTCGAAATTATAGTTGTCAACGTTCACGCAGTTTCCCAAACGAGTAGATTCTTTGTTCGTTGAAACTAATAACTTCGTTTTGTCCTCGTTCACCGTTAGGCCCAATTTCGCTGATTACTTCTGAATACCTGAGAAGGCTGCAGTCACATCACGCAGTTTTCGACCGATGATGTCTATGTCATCAGCGTACGCGAGTAGCATGTGGCTTTTGTTGAATATAGTGCCACTCGTGTTTACTGCAGCTTTTCTCATTATCATCTCCATCACAATGTTGTAGAGATCGCACGATAGGCCGTCGCCTTGTTTTAGGCCTCGTCTGGTGTAGAATGGCTCCGTAAGGTCCTTGCCAATATTCACTAAAGAGTTCGTGTCAGTCAGCGTCATTCCGCAAAGACGTATCAGCTTCGCAGGAATACCAAACTCAGTCATGGCTTCGAGTAATTTCTGCCGTATCGGACTGTCGAAGGCAGCTTTTTAGTCTACGAAAAGATGGTATGTATCGATCTGTTTCTCTTGCGTCTTTTCCAGGATTTGTCAAAGTGTGAATATCTGGTCAGTTGTTGATTTTCCAGGTCTAAAGCCACACTGATAAGGCACTCGACAGGACCTTATATGCGATGGGTAAAAGGCTGATCCCGCGGTAGTTGGAGCACACACTTGGATCACCTTTTTCCAGCACAGGACATAGTACGCTTACATTCCAATCGTCGGGCATGCACTCTTTAAGCCAAACCGTGCGCAGGAGCTGGTGCATGCTCGTTATCAGCTCCTCGCCACCGGACTTGAAGAGCTCTGCGGGAAGACCGTCGGCACCGGCTGCTTTGTTGTTTTTCAGCCGCGATATTGCTCTTCTTACCTCGGCTTGACTTGGTGGTGGACAATCTAAGCCGTCGTCGACAATTGGCGTGATAACTTCACGTGTGCTGCCTTCTGGAACCAGCAGTTGCTGGAAGTGTTCTCTCCATATGTGCAGCACACTTTGCGTATCCGTGACCAGATTTCCATCACTGTCCTTACAGGTGGGGAGGCCATTACCGTATCCATTTGCTCTTACTTTCTGGTAAAATTTTCGGGCCTCACCTCTATATCCTGTTTCGCTCTATATCCTCGTTCTCCCGTTCCTTCATCTGACGTTTTTTCGCCTAAATAGCTGTCTCGCCCGTTTTGATTTCTCTTTATGCCGTTCCCTAACAGCACGGGTTACAATTGGCTGTAGCCTCACCCTATAAGCAGCATCCTGTTCCTCAGACGCTATGCGACATTCTTCATCGTACCAGGATTCGTCTGAGCGCCGCTTTTCATATCCTAGCACGGTTGTTGCGACGGTTGCCATGGAATGCGCAATATGCTGCCACTGTGTATCGGGAACGTCAGAAGTAGAGGCGTTGTGTCGTAAAAGTTGGGAGAGGTGGTTGGAGTAGACAGTAGCTATCTCTGGGGTTTGCAGCTTCGCGATGTCCAGCTTTCTTTGTGTTTGTTTACGTGCATTGTTCGCTCTGCTCAATCTTGTGCGCACCGTGGCTGCAACCAGGTAATGATCCGAGTCATTATTAGCACCACGGATCACACGCACGTCCATGGCACTAGATGCATGCCTGCGATCAATTACCACATGATCAATTTGATTTTTGGTGTTTTGATCGGGGGATAGCCAAGTTGCCTTGTGGATATCTTTGTGGTGGAATCTGGTTCCACTCACTACCATGTTCCTTCCCGCTGCGAAGCTAACCAGCCTAAACCCGTTGTCTGACGTGTCGGTATGCAGGCTGAATTTACCGATCGATGGACCAAGAACATCTTCCCTTCCTATTTTTGCATTAAAGTCTCCCAGAACAATTTTAATGTCATGTGGAGCGGATATATATTTCCTCCAGGCGCTCATAGAATGCATCTTTGATGTCATCGTCTTTGTCTTCCGTCGGGGCGTGTACACAAATCAGCGTAATGTAAAAATATTTCGCCCGGATGCGAATGGTGGCTATGCGGTCACTTACAGGGTTAAACCGCTAGACCAGGTGTCGAAGTATCTTGCCGACTATGAAACCACATCCAAATTCGTGTCTTTCTGCATGGCAGCTATAAAAGATGTCACAGTTCTTCCGTCGTGTGCATCCCTGTCCCAGTTGGATAGAGGCACCATCTCTGTGTAGAGTTCTGACATTCCAGGTACATATCCTTAAATCATGGTCCTTATATCGTTTGCGGGGGTCGTCAACATTTGGGGGGGGGGGGCTCTTATTTTTCCTTTTCTTCGTGTTTTCATAATAAAATTTGTTTAAGGAGAGTGGATTATTAGGCCACCGCTCCCGTGGTACATTGCCTTTCCATAATTGTAGTACGCTAACATTCCTTTAGGAACTGAGGGTATCGCGCATTTATTTTTTTGAGCCACTCTGGTGAGAGTATTTATCAGACAGTTCAACAGACTAAAATTTCTGTCATGCTTTTATTTCATTATTTGCCAAATGTTCCGTATACATCTGCACCTGCTGTTTTTATTTATTACAAATGCATAGATTACAAATAATGCTTATAACAACTACTGCTAAATCCAAGTTCGGCTAAAATTGAGAACTAGCACCTATTTACTTATATCTGACACATAACTTATTCTTAAAAGGTCATGTTGTGTTTGACCACACAAAACCACGGAATATGTCGAGCAGGTAATAATAATAGTTGTAAACGTCAGGTACTTAATTGTATGATGGGATGTATACAACGTATTTTCTACGCACATCTAACACAAATCCCATCATTTTGGAATTTCCAAAGATTTTATGGTTAACTGGAAATAGATAGGATGTTTTTCGCATACAGCGCTTACCTTCTTTGCATTCGGGTGAAAGTATAAACGTACCTGAGTAGTATATATAAACTGTAACTAAAAAATCGGAATTCAGTCTCACAGTCAACGTGAAAGAAAACACAACGATAACTTTATTTGATCTATCACTACTATAACACTAAAATGTCTGTTACATACAACTGCCGATTGTGCTTAAATAGTTGTACCGAATTCAAAAGCCTATACAATGAAACTGGCCAAACCAATGAAATATATGACCTTGCCGTCAAATATTTTCAAACCGAGGTAAGTGATGACTACACAAATTAATGGCAAGCAAGACTTATTATTAACTATTGAAATTTTTGTAGTATTTGCAGGTGGACCAGCGGAATACTATGCGGAATGTCTTATGCTGGGAATGTTGGCGTACAATGGAAGGATTTCAGCAATTCCAACTGACTGTGTTTGATAAACATCAAAAATTGCTAACACAGGAATTAGAATTGGTTTGTCTAACCCAGAAGAACACAGATGAAGATGACCATAAACATGACATTGCTTCTGATGGCAATTCACTAGAGGATGAAAAGGTCATCCTACCGTTGTCGGACAACAAGTTCATAGCACATGACGATTCACAACCAGATATCGGCGATGCAATTCCCAGCTTCAGATTATTAAATAAGTGGCGATGTGAAACTATTGCTAAATGGAAAGAAACATTGGAATGTGACATATGCGGTTACTCGGCGGCATACTATAAGACCTTGTTACGGCATTTCGAGCGCAATCATCCCAAAGAAAGGTGTTACGTCAAGTGTTGTGAATGTAAGATATCTGGCCTCGCTGCTATTGCAAAACATGCTCGCTTCCACATGCAATTTCATCTTACCGAGAAACAGGAATCAGAAACGCAATACCTATTTCAGAAGACCTCAGATGACCATAAACATGACATTGCTTCTGATGTCAATACACAAGAAGATGAAAAGGTCATCCCACCGTTGTCGGACAACAAGTTCATAGCACATGACGATTCACAACCAGATATCGGCGATGCAATTCCCAGCTTCAGATTGCTAAATAAGTGGCGATGTGAAACTATTGCTAAATGGAAAGGAACATTGGAATGTGATATATGCGGTTACTCAGCGGCATACTATAAGACCTTGTTACGGCATTTTGAGCGCAATCATCCCAAAGAAAGGTGTTACGTCAAGTGTTGTAAACGCAAGATATCCGGCCTCGCCGCTATTGAAAAACATGCTCGCTTCCACATGAGTACCGGCGACGTTCAATACATCGCAAGCAAGGCGCCATTAGAAGTTTACAATCAGCTGAGTGGTCATCAAGAGAAGAAACATCCCAAACAGGAGTGTTCACTAACAAAATGTGATTTAGATTTTCACATGAAACGCCTTAAGTATCATTCAGGCACTAACTCTCTTACTCTCATATGGCGATCAAATGTAAATTTATTTCTATATTTATTTATTTCTGCATTTATTTGGTCTATAACACGTCTGTGCAGATAGGCTTAGCCTTCGTCGTTATGAGATATATTGTTAAACGTCAAAATAAAAATCAATGACAAATCATGTAAAGATAATTACTCGTAAAATTTATGTTATTAAATAAACATAGTTAATTCCAAAATACACTATGCGATGAAGAAATTTTTCTTTTTCTAAATAAAAGAATGGAAATTGAGCGGGTAAGGTGCATATCAAATTAAAGGACACAGTCCATCCCTTTTTGTTTTTAATAAAGAAATTTTGTATTTGTAAAATATTCAAACTTATTTTAATTGACTATAACACAAGGGACGATCGGGGAAATATTACGATGTTATATATTAGTAGAAAGCTACTAATGTTATCTTTAATTTAGTGTATATGTTAGTAAAGTTGCTAAGGTGTTTCAATATAAAAAAAATATATAATTTCGATAAATTGAGAATTACAATTTCTTTAATTTATTATATTTTCACCCTTAGGGATGAGGGTATATGTTATTTGATACGAAAAAAGTGTAAAGGAGAACGAGATAGACCTTAGGACCAAATTCGTTTCAGGACATTTTAAGACGATAGAGCTATGTCCGTCTGTCTGGTTGACTGGTGGGCTCGATAATTCGAGTAAACCTTAACTGATCAGTATAAAATTTAACAGTATTGATTTTTTTTTCTAAAACGAAATAATGGGATTGTGAATGGGCAGAATAGACCCACCCTTCCTAGAACCTACTATACAAAACAAACATATTTTTGGATAATTAATATTTCTCCCATAACTTTCTAGCGGACAACTGGAGGGTTTTGAATTTGGTCAGTATAATCACCTTGTAATAGAAGACAAACCCCAAAAAAACCAGTAAGAAAGTTTCAGTCGGGCAACCCGACTTACATATACCATCACCCTCAGTAAAACAAAAAAATGTTCTAATATTTTCTAAAGTGGGCGGAGTGGTACATTTGTATGGGACGTACCAGAAGGGGCGTGGCTAGACTTCCAGATTTTGTCTCCAAAACTTTATCCTGTTATAGTTTTACTAAATACAGAATTTGGCCACGATAACGTTAGGTCTATTAATAATATTAATCGATTTCTAAAGTGGGCGGACAGGTACATTTGTATGGGAGGTACCAGAAGGAGCGTGTCTAGACTTCCAGATTTTTTCTCCAAAACTTTATCCTGTTATAGTTTTACTAAATACAGAATTTGGGCACGATCGCGTTAGATCAATTAATAATATTAACCGATTTCTAAAGTGGGCGGTACCAGATGTGTATGGGAGGTACCAGATGGGGCGTGGCTAGACTTCCATTTTTTTTCTCAAAACTGAAAGAATTTGGGTACGATGGCGTTGGATTTATTGATATTATTACTCCATCTCTAAAATGGGCGGAAAGGTTCATTTGTATTGGAGGTACCAGAAGGGGCTTGGCTAGACTTCGAATTTTTTTCAAAAACATTATCCTGTTACAGCTTTACTAAGTACAGAATTTGGGTACGATCACGTTGGGTGTATTGATATTATTACTCGATTTCTAAAGTGGACGGAATGATGTAATTGTATGGGAGGTACCAGAAGGGGCGGTGCCATGTAGCCTATTTGCAATACCGTAAGTAGTTTTGGGAAAATATTAACTCGTGAAAAATTTCAAAACATTTGGTTGCGTCTTTCGAAAGTTATCGTGCGCACAGACAGACAGACAGACGGACATGGCTCAAACGAACGAAAAAGTCATGAATCGAATTTGGTGCAAAGAAATCTAGGGTCTAAAGTGACTCCTTCTATATGTTACACGTTTGGGTCGTATCAAATGACATATACCCTCATCTCTAAGGGTGATGGTGTGAAAACGAAACCTGTGACACGCCCCTTCTGGAACCACCCATACAAATGACCGAATTGACCCTTATAGTTTTACATACATATGGTTTTTGTAAGTATCTCTAATTTTCCATGTTTTGCGATAGATGTGCGCTTATGAAGATTTGACTCAGAAATGAGTTCGGTCGATATGACCCGTTGTGGTACCTACTATACAAAATAACCTATTTTTGGAAAACTAATATTTCTTCCATAACTTCCAAACGCAAATTGGAGGGTATTTTGGAAAACTAATATTTCTACCATAACTTCCAAACGCAAATTGGAGGGTATTTTGATTTGTTATGTTTTATAATCTTGTAAGAGTAGACAAACTTTCAAAAAACCGATACTTTTGACACGCCCCTTCTGGTGCCTCCCATACAATTGACCGAATTCACCCTTATAGTTGCTAGTTTGCTAAAGATGTTCCCTTTTAAAAAATAACTGGAATGAATATGGTCTACATCGCCTGACCCAATCTGGAACCTCCTATACAAAATTATTTTTTCTTCCATAACTTCCAAACGTATAAATGGAGGATAGTCGTATGGTCGATGGTCGTATGGGTGATTGTATTTATCAGTCAGTTCACCTGGTACCTTGGGGGTATAAAGTGAATCTTGCACCTTAAGCCGACTCACAACCTCCTTCGTGGAGGCACCTGGTCTATAGAGAAGGTGCCACTATCTGACTGGCGCATGTCCTCAAAAAATATAAGGCTAACATCACTTCCATCCAGGAGATGAAATGGACAGGACAAGGATGCTCGTGACGTTAAAATTGCGACATCTATTACAGCTGCCATGCCGAAAAGCACGAATTTGGATGTGGATTTGTATTTGGTGAGAGACTCAGACCTATTGTCTCGCTATTAAATCCTATTAGTGATCGAATAACCACAATCTGCATCAAGGCAAAATATTTCTACACCACGCTGATTTGTGCTCATGCCCTGACGAAGATAAAGACGATAAGATTAAAGATGCATTCTACGACCGCCTAGAGGAAACATACGACCTCTGACCTGGCCACGACATTAAAATTGTTCTGGCAGACTTTAATGCAAAAATAGGAAGGGAAGATATTCTTGGTCATTCATACCGACATGTCAGACAACGGGTTTAGGCTGGTTAGCTTCGCAGCTAGAAGGAACATGGTGGTGAGTGGAACCAGATTCCAGCACAAAGATATCCACAAGGCATCTTTGATATCCCTCGATCAAAACACCAAAAATCAAATTGATCATGTGGTAATTGATGGCAGGAATGCATCTAGTGTCATGGACGTGCGTGTGATCCGTAGTGCTAATATTGGCTCGGATCATTAACTGGTTGCAGCCAAGGTGCGCACAAGATTGAGCAGAGCGAAAAATGCACGTAACCAAACACAAAGAAAGCTGGACATCGCGAAGCTGCAAACCCCAGATATAGCCACTGCCTAACCAGCTCTCCCAACTTCTACGACACAACGGCTCTACTTCTGACGTTCCCGATACACAGTGGCAGCAATTTGCACATTGCATGGCAACCGCCGCAACAACAGTGCTAAGATATGAAAAGCGGCGCTCAGACGAATCCTGGTACGATGAAGAATGTCGCAGGATGTTGCAACGCTAAAGCCAATTGTAACCCGTGCTGTTGGGAACGGCACAAGGAGCCAGTAACACAGGAGAGACAGCTATTTAAGCTAAAAAAACGTCAGATGAAGGAACGGGAGAACGAGGATATAGAGCGATACAAGGATAGAGGTGAGGCCCGAAAATTTTACCAGAGAGTAAAAGCAAAAGCTACGGTAATGGGATCCCCTCCTGTAAGGACAAGGATGGAAATCTGGTTACAGATGCGCAGAGTGTGCTGCATATATGGAGAGAACACTTCCAGCAACTGCTGGTTTCAGAAGGCAGCGCATGTGAAGGTATCACGTCAATTGTCGACGACGGCTTAGATTGCTCACCACCAAGTCAAGCCGAGGTAAGAAGAGCAATATCGCGGCTGAAAAATAATATAGCAGCCGGTGCCGATGGACTTCCGGCAGAGCTCTACAAGTCCAATGGCGAGGAGCTGATAACGATCATGCACCAGCTCCTACTCACGGTTTGGCTTAACGAGTATATGCCCGATGATTGGAATCTAACCGTATTATGCCCAGTGCTAAAAAAAGGTGATCCAAGTGTGTGCTCCAACTCCCGCGGGATCAGCCTTTTACCCATCGCATATAAGGTCCTGTCGAGTGTGCTATGTGAAAGACTAAAGCCAGTGCTATCCAACCTGATCTGGTCCTATCAGTGTGGCTTTAGACCTGGTAAATCAACAATTTACGAGATATACATACTTTGGCAAATACTGGAAAAGACCCTAGAGAAACAGATCGACATGTACCATCTTTTTGTCGACTATAAAGCTGCCTTCGATAGCCCGATACGGCAGAAATTACTCGAAGCCATTGCTGAGTTTGGTATCCCAGCGAAGCTGATACAACTTTGCGAAGACGAGGCCTAAAACAAGATGACGGCACTATCGTTTGTTAATCCAAATAGGTGCACCAAGTACAACCTATTATGTGAAAAATTCAACTGCAATGTTGGAGATGACAATTTTTATTTCATCGCCTGCCCCCTCGATATTGTCGACAGCAACTTCGCAGTATAAGTGTCGAGATATTCGGCAGGGCTAGTAAAAAGTGATGTTCGCATTCGTTGATAAACAAGTAGGTGCCGTTAGTTGTAAATCTAAAAAAAAGAATGTGTGTTAATGCTTAACAACGAGAGAAGTTATCCCATACCTCATTCATGGGGTTAAATTTTTGTTATATTAATTATAATGACCCTTGGCATTGTAATTTGATTTTTAAAGTTTTTTTAATAATTTTCTATTTAACAATTCTTGGTTGCTCACCACTGTGATCGTATATGTTGATACGGTATTTAATTCGATATGTAAAGTTGTTTTTTTTTCTCCCATCAGCTTCACTTGCTTATCAATTCCAAACGCTCACCTGAGTATACATTTAGTGCAAAATGTCTCACAATATAAATGAAAGACGGTTGGAATGACACAATGGATGGGTTGGGAGAGTTTGAATGGAGCATGGCATGGTATGGGCTAAATAACGTAGCATAGCCTCTGTATGTGAAAGTGTGAGTGAATGTCTGCGCTTGACTTTTCCCCCAGTGTTTGTGTACTTAAGGTATTTGCATCACATATCCAATATAATTTCAGCAGCGTACAGGAACATAAATGTATGCAAATCGATGGATATTGTAACACTCGCACACATGCAAACGTTTATTTGATTTTCGTTTTTTTTTTTGTTTGTTTGTGGTGTGCATGCGTGTATTGGAGTTTTTGATTTTCCTGAAGGATATCCTAGGAGGACACAATAAAACCAGATGATTGAGAAAGCAACACAGCAGTGGCAACAGTATTGGCACTGTTTAAATACAATGTAATCAGCAAATAATGGTAATGCATGAATGTATGTGTATTGACACACCAATGAACATGTATTTGCAACTAAATTGACAGGTACGAGAATACGCAATAAGCATTTTTAACACTTAAACGTTTGTGAGTGCAGTGTATAAATGTTATGGGCGGTGGGGAGTGGAAAAGATACAACTGATGTTATCGTATAATTAAGGAAGTCGCAAATGGGGAACAGGTTATGCTTGCGACGCATTTACTTTGAGGATATATTAAGTACAGCAAAGTAACGTAATAATGTTTGTCATGCGAGTGTCAAACGTATATCTTTTATCGGTTTACTGAATATCCATTAATGGGTATTTTATAGTATTTTGTTTATATCTTACTGATCATATGTAAGTCGTGATTATGTGGACAACATCGATGTTGTATTCAAAACACATTTCGCAAAGTGATTTGAGTTTCAAACGTGACCTGACAAGTAAATCATCGTCTATCTTTATTGCTGCAGTGAGGCCATCACAGATATGCAGATGAAAATCAATTGAGTATCGTATCTAAGTTGATGTTATTTTTCGGTTAAACTAATTCAATTTGAAAACTGAAATTACGCCCATGAAGTTTTGTAAGAGGTTTTTTGATTTAACAAATAAATTATGGACGGATGCTACTTGTAAATAATATTAGAACTCTCAAACTGTTTCCGACTAATCTTCTCTCGGTTATCAGACATTATGAACAAATTATTGAAAAAATGTTTAAGGACATTTAAAAAGGACCATTCAATTTATGTAGCAAAGAAATATTTAATACATTTTAAGAGAATGCCAGCACTTTTATAATTGAACGTAATTCCAGCGATCACAATGTAAATTTACTTAAAAATATTAAGGATAAAAAAAGCCAAATTAGCAAAAATGTCATAGGGCAACGCTACAGCCAATTGTAACCCGTGCTGTTAGGGAACGGCACAAGGAGACAGTAAAACAGGCGAGACAGCTATTTAAGCGAAAAAGACGTCAAATGAAGGAACAGAAGGACAAGGATATAAAGCGATACAGGGATAGAGGTGAGGCCCGAAAATTTTACTAGATAGTAAAAGCAAAAGGCTACGGTAATGGGCTCCCCTCCTGTAAGGACAAGGATTGAAATCTGGTCACAGGTACGTAGAATGTGCTGCAGATGTGGAGAGAACACTTCCAGCAACTGCTTGTTCCAAAAGGCAGCGCACGTGAGGGTATAACTTCAATTGTCGACGACGGCTTAGATTGCCCACCACCAAGTCAAGCCGAGGTAAGAAGAGCAATATCGCGGCTAAAAATGATAAAGCAGCCGGTGCCGACGGACTTCCCATCGGTCGGATTGTTAGTCGCTTCATCCTCGTTAGTCACCCTGTAAACAGATTTGTACAAATACAGTTCCCCAGCGATTTAACTTTCTAAATTGAAATACTAGCTATCGATGCCTTTATTCTTCGCTGCTAGTACCTTACTGCCCGTAAACTAGTCCAATCGAGATTTTTATAATTTTGAGCAATGTCAAGAGTTGTTTTTCCAACGATGTGAACTCGCAAAAATTTGCAGGGAACGATATCAATTCAGTCGAAACATCAAAACGAATTTGGCCATTGCCAAGGTTCTGGAATGAGCCCCTATTGACGACGTTTTCAAGCATGATTTAAGTAAATCAGCAGCATTAGACATTGTGAGCAAAGTCATAGCCCCACCAAATCGTTTTAAATCCCCTCGTAAATCGTTATTCGTTATCACGCATTCACCCGAAATGATGATTTGGCTTTCCCGCATCAACTTCGCTGTTGCGAAATTCTTGGTCATTGTGTACTTTGGCTTTCCAACCGTGAGGAGATTCATCAACAGTTTCAAAGCGGAATTTGCAGTTCGACTGCCTTCCAACAATGTGGCAGCTATGTCAGACGATGCAGCGGCTAACGTTATCGAGAAAGTAAATGCCTTCCGTTTCATCGTGAATCGTACACGTTCTTGTACTCGGCATTTAACAGCGGCACATTTGCTGGAACTCTTCCGGTCATTATAGTCTTGCTTCCGTTAAAATTCGCGATTGAATGCATCTTTCATCCTGCGAGTTCGACGGATGACATGTGACTGTCGCATCGGCGAGTATTGAGTTCGTTTTCGAGAAAATTTAAATTTTGGCAAGCCTCCCGAAATGCGACACACAGAACACCATCCATAGTACGCAGCGAATTGAAGGGATAGCTAAGATATAGGCATACACCTTGGCGTGGATGAACTGTGTATAGTCTGACTAATAAATGCATGATGTTTACGTCATTTGAACAAATAACTCTCCTTAAAAAACTTTTTTTTCACACGTAAGCTCATTTTCTCAAAATATGATAAAATTGATAAATATTGCATAGGATATCAATATATATTTTTATCTAAATATTATTTATCGCGTTACCAACCATCATTTAACCGAAATTTACCACCTAAACATCGTTCAAAACCATCAAATCATGCGAAAATTAAAAAATTTTGTAGATAAAAAAAAATCAAATTTATTACGTTTTTTCTGAATTTTCCGAGTTTTTCCCTAAGAATTTTCTATTTTTCGATTCGAAAAGCCATTCCGTAACAAATTCACACAAATGTTCATACAAAAAAAAAAACAATTTTCGATCTTTGAAAAAAAATGGAGCAAATTGGGCCAGCCGTTCTCTCTTGATAAATTTCTACACATTTTTCATACCCTTTTTATACAAAAAGATTTCACGATAAACCGAATTTGTTCAAGTATCAGACCGAATTTTCCACCTTTGCATCGTCTAAAATCATCAAATCAAGAGATACAATGAAAAATTTCGTCGGAAAAATCCAAAAGTTTCGAGTTTTTTCCGGAATTTTCCGAGTTTTTCACCAAGAATTTTTCTATTTTTCCATTCGAAAACCCATTTTGGAATGATTACCCGAAATTTTTCACATTAACATCATCCAAAATTATCAAGACATACAATAAAAGGTAAAATTTCGTCGAAAAAAAATATTAAAATTTTTCCATAATTTTCCATGAAAAATTTTTCTATTTTTCCAATCGAAAAGCCAATATTGCACACAGAATGTTATACAAAAATTCAATTTGCGATGCAAAATGTTTCCGAAAAAATTCAAATTTTTCAAGTTTTTTCGGAATTTTCCGAGGTTTTCATCGAAAATTTTTCTATTTTTCCATTCGGAAAGTCATTTTGGAATAATTATCCGAAAATTTTTACTGTTACATCGTCTAAAATTATCAATTCATACGATAATATGCAAAATTTTTTTTTTCGGAATTTTCCGAATTTTCCAACAAAATTTTTTTTTTCCATTCGAAAAATTGCACATAAAATTCCATACAAAAACACAATTTTCGATTTTTCCAATTTTCCGAATTTTCCGGAGGGTTTTCCCAAAATTTTCTTTCACATAAACCTTCATCTGGCAATTACAAACAATTGAAAAAAAATTTCAGCAAAATCGGTTCAGCCGTTATCAATTGATGAATTACTATACATTTTTCCTCCATTTTTATATATATACAAAGATTACTCGATTTCTAAAGTGGGCGGAGTGGTACATTTGTATGGGAGATACCAGAAGGGACGTGGCTTGACTTCCAATTTGTTCTCCAAAACTTTTTCCTGCTTGAGTTTTACTAAATACAAAATTTGGTCACGATCGCGTTGTGAGTATTGATATTATCACTAAGTGGGCGAAATGGTACATTTGTATGGGAGGTAACAGAAGGGGCGAGTCTAGACATCGGGATTTTTCTCCAAAACCCTATCCTGTTATAGCTTAAATTAAAACAGAATTTGGGTACAATCGCGTTAAGTCTATTAATAATACTAATCGATCGATTTCTAAAGTGGGCGGAGTGGTACATTTGTATGGGAGGTACCAGATGGGGCTAGACTTCCAATTTTTTTTCTCCAAAACTTTATCCTGTTACATCTTTACTAAATACAGAATTTGAGTACGATCCCGTTAGGTATATTGATATTACTACATGGGCGGAATGATGTATTTGTCTGGCAGGTACCAGAAGGAGAGTGGCTAGACAGCCAGATTTATTCTCCAAAACTTCACCCTGTTTTAGCTGTACTAAATACAGAATTTGGGCACGATCGCTTTGAGTGTACTGATATTATTACTCCTGCGCACCAGTAGGACATCAGATAGACGGACAGACTGGCAGGCAGATGCTCAAACGACTTAAATAGTCTTGAATCGAATTTGGTTCAAAGAAACCTATGGTCTAAAGTGACTTCTTCTATGTTTAACACTTTTGGGTCGTATCAAATGATATATAACTCCTTACCCGTAGGGTGAGGGTATAAAAACTCAGTGGCCAATATACACACCAATTTGGTACCGTGTCAAATATAAACTGTTTAATTGGTGTATATCATTATACAAACAAATTCTATATAGTTTTGTATATTTATATAGTCCACCTCATATGTGCATTTCAAATAAAACTCATTGCAACATTTGGCCACAAAAAAATATTAACATTTTGCAACAAATTGATATGCACGTAGACCATTTTAAAACTTAATTGAAAATGCTATATGAGAAAGTTTTCCAACAAACGTCGAAATCACTGAAAACAAGAAACAAAACTATCTCCAAACTCATTCATATCCCCTGAACCCTGAACAAAGTAGCGTAATATGAAAAATATGGAAATCCTCTTTCGACAAAGGACGAATAAAACTCGCAGTTGCAGTCTCCCCTTTTGCTGGAAAATTAACACATGTTTAAGCACTGCAATCCCATTGCAGGGACCCCCCTTTGAATGGTTGGCCCTATTCGCAAATGGAAAAGAAAGATTTGCCCGTGCACAGGAACAAAAACTGGTATTCAAATAATCTGAATTTTTTGTACGCATAAAAGTGGCGGTAAAATGAGACAAACGGAAAAAAACCCCCCAGTGAAATTTATTCGCTTTTGTAATAAACGATTTTATGATTATGAGGAAACGTTCGGCGAAAAAAAAAAAGAAACAGCTGCTGCTGGAAAGCGGCTAAAGAGTGTGCTTCAACCTATTTGGGCACCACTAGTGAGTCCATGTGTTATTCTGTGACAAGTGGAGGATATTCACTTTTTTTTTTGCTGATACTATGCAGTTGCAATATTTTGAAGGGCTGTTATGTGGTTTTTCACTGTTGCAAAATTGCAGAGAATTTAAGTTATCTACGCAAAAAACAAATCGTGTTGTTTGTAATATGTTAAAAGAGATATTACTTTTTATCATGGTGCATCGAAAGGTAGTGAGAATTTAATTTAAAAAAGCTGTAAAATATTTAGTGAATATTTGATAGTAGGTGACATATTTGGGTGCCGTGGGGGATGTAAAGTGAATCTTGCATCTCAAGCTGACTCACAACCTCTTTCGTGGTGGCACCAGGGCAACGTTGTTCATGATATCCTCACCCTACGGGTAGGAGGGTATATATCATTTGATACGACCCAAAAGTGTAACACATAGAAGGAGTCACTTAAGACCCTAAGTTTCTTTGAACCAAATTCGATTCATGACTTTTTAAGTCGTCGGCTGATACGCACGATAACTTTCGAAATACGAAACCAAATGTTTTAAAACTTTGCATAGATTTATATCTCCCGTAAACTTCTTCTTCTTCTTCTTCTTCTTCTTTACTGGCAGCAACAACAGAAGTTCATTTATCAGTAGCCGCACGCAGAAAAGCATTCCAAGCGCTTCGGTCTTTTGCGCTCCGTAGATAGTTCGTCATACCAAGCTTACTTAAAAGTTCCGTCACCTGGTCCATCCATCGGAGTTTTGGTCGCCCCCTTCTGCACCGCCCATCGAGTTTATTGCCGAAGACTTTTCGAGCCGGAGCGTTTTCGTCCATTCGTACAACGTGTCCAAGCCAGCGCATTCGGTCTATTTGAAAGCGCTTTACCACATCGATGTCGTTGTACAGCGCATACAGCTCATGATTCATTTGACGACGGTACTCGCCGTGCACGATGATGGGTCCAAATATTTTGTGGAGTATTTTTCTCTCGAAGACTCCCAGAATAGATTGATCCGCTTGTGTCATTACCCAGGATTCTGCTCGGTGGTGGACATCTACTCCATCGTCGATGATTGGTGCGATTTTGTCACTTATGCTGCCTTCGGGAACGAGAAGAAATTGAAAGTTTTCCCTCTATATTTGCAGCACACTCTGAGTGTCCAGATTTCCGTCTCTGGCCAAAACCTTTACTATTTACCTTTTGGTAGAACTTTCGGGCCTCACCTATATCACCGCAGTTTTCGATATCCTAGCTCTCTCTTTCCTTCCACAAACGCTTTTTCCGTCTGAACAGGCGTTTCATCTCCCTCCTTTTCTCTTTATAACGATCCGTCACCGCACGCGTCGCCATTGGCTGCAGTTTTGCCTTGTATGCAGCATCCATTTCCTCAGACATTTCGCGACATTCATCATCAAACCAGGGCTTGTCTGAGCGTGGTTTTTCATAACCCAGTACGGTCGTTGCGGCAGTGGTCATAGAATTCGCAATATGCTGTCACTGTGTGTCGGGAACATCAGAACAAGGGGGGTTTGTTTGGAGTAATTGAGAGAGTTGGTTGGAGTAGGCATTGGCTATCTCAGTGGCATGCAGCTTTTTGATGACTAGCTTCCTTTGCATTTGATTACGAGTGTTTTTAGCACTATTTAATTGTGTGCGTACCTTGGCTGCAACTAGGTGGTGATCCGAGTCGATATTTGCACCGCTCATCACACGCACATACATAACGCTTGAGACATGCCAAGGGCAGCGGTCATGTATATCCTCCAGGCGCTCATAGAATGCATCTTTGATGTCATCGTCTTTTCTTCCGTCGGGGCGTGTACACAAATCAGCGTAATGTAAAAATATTTCGGCCGGATGCGAATGGTGGCTATACGGTCACTTGCAGGGTTAAAACGCGAGACCAGGTGTCGAAGTCTCTTGCCGACTATGAAACCACATCCAAATTCGTGTCCCCAAAACTACTTATGGTTTTGAGTATGAGCTACATGGCCACGCCCTTTCTGGTACCTCCAAACAAATGTACAATTCCGCCCACTTTAGAAATCGTTCCTAAATTCTATATTTAGTAAAACTATAACAGGATATAGTTTTGGAGAAAAAACTGGAAGTCTAGCCATGCCCCTTGTGGTACCTCCCATACAAATGTACCATTCCGCCCACTTTGGAAATCGAGTAATTGTCGACGAAGGCTAAGATTGCCCACTACCAAGTCAAGCCGAGGTAAAAAGAGCAATATAGCGGCTGGAAAATAATAAAGCAGTCGGTGCCGACGTGCCGAGGAGCTGAAAACGAGTATGCATCAAAGCATGCCCGATGAGTGGAAACTAAGCGTATTATGTCCTGTGGTGATCAACGGTGATGCAAGTGACTACTTCAATTACCGCAGGATCAGCCTTTTACCCATTCCATATAAGGTCCTGTCGAGTGTTCTATGTGGAAGTCTGAAACCAGTTATCAGTGTGGCTGCAGACCTTGTAAATCAACAACTGACCAGATATTCACACTTTGGCAAACCATATGTACCATATTTTCGTCGACTATAAAGTTGCCTTCGACAGACCGATACGACAGAAATAACTCGGAGCCATAGATGAATTTGATATTTCAGTGAAGCTGATACGCCTTTGACTGACACAAAGTCTTTAGTGAAGATTGACAAGGACCTTACGGAGCCATTCTATAGCAGACGAGGCATAAAATAGGGTGACGGCCTATCGTGTGACCTCTTTAACATAGTACTGGAGATAATAATGATGAAAGCTGCAGTAAACACGTGTGACACGATATTCAACAAAAGCCACATGCTACTCGCATACGCTGATGGCGTAGACATCACCGGTAGAAAACTGTGGGATGTGAGTGCAGCCTTCTCAAATATATGAATGGAATCAGCAAAAATGGGTCTAATGGTAAACGAGGTCAAAACGAAGTTATTAGTTTCAACGAACAAAGCATCTACTAGTTTGGGAAACTGCGTGAACGTTGCCACATATAATTTTGAGGTGGTAGATAATTTTGTCTACCTAGGCTCAGCCATCAACAAAATAAATAATGTCAGCCTCGAAATTCGGAGAAAAATACTGCTTGCTAATAAATGCTACTACGGACTAAGCAAGCGATTTAATTAGAGTACCTTCTCTCGACGAACAAAAATCCAGCTATACCAGATATTTGTCCTACAGATATTTGTCCTCAGAATCCTAAGTTATGACACAAGCAGATGAATCGGTTGTGGCAGTATTGTAGAGACAAATATGTTGTAAACTAAATGGGCCCATCATCGTTTACGGAAAGTATCAGCGTCATATGAATCATGAGCTTTACGAGCTGTGCACTGACATTGACGTGGTCAGACGAATTAATGTGCAGCGGTTGCGTTGGCTAGGTCATGTTGTACGCATGGACGAAAATGCTCCAACTCGAAAAATTTCCGACAATGAACTCGATGGACGGCACAGAATAGGGCGACCAAAACTTCGTTGAAAAGACCAGGTTACTGAGAACCTTGCAGAACTTGGTGTGACTAACTGGAGAAGCAGAAAATCGAAGCGATTTTAATATTTTTTTACGTGCGGTATATAATCCAATAGGGTTGCAAAGATGTGCCAGCTAAGTAAGTAAATAACGACGTTGTAAGTAATGGTGTGCAGCATATAACTCATACGTGGGCGAGCAATGAATCAACTTTTACTTTTGGATTGTAAAAGCCGAGTTCAGACACAAGGATTCTGTCGAAAGAGTATTATCCTACTGTCGAAAGTTTTATCGATAATAAATTGCTATGACATTATATTTGTTGTTCAAACACAACATTTTCTCGCAGATTCGACAATTCCGTCGAGTGATCGGTATTGCTGAAAACCGTCTAAGTCATATAAAATGTGGGAAAGAGCAATAAGAAGAAAGCGCAGAAGATCGAAGCGCATATAATATATTTCTACGTGCGGTATATAATCCAATGGGAATGCAAAGAAGTGCCAGCTAAGTAAGTAAGTAACGACGTTGTAAGTAATGGTGTGCATCATATAACTCATACGTGGGTGAACAATATAGCAACTTTTACATTTGGATTGTTAAAGACGGGTTCAGACTCAAGAATTCTGTCGGAAGTGTTATCGATAACGAATTGCTATGACATTTTAGTTGTGGACAACTATACACACAACATTTTCTCGCAGTTTTGACAAGTCCGTCGACAGATCCGTATGAAAACTGCCTAAGTCATATAAAACATAAAACTTAATTTCCCTTTACACCCCACGAATGAGGTATGGGATGATTCTCGCGTTGTGGTAAGTTGAAACGCTTTCTATTTTAGATTCACAACAAACGGCACCTACTTCTTTATCGACAAAAGCGAACGCCAATGTTTGAGAAACTTTTTACTAGACATGCCGATTATCTCGACACTTATACTGCAAAGTTGCTGTCGACAAAATCGAGGGGGCCTGTAATGAAAAAAATTTAGATGACTGGAGCCGGGAATCGAACCACGGTTACCCCGCATTGTAGTCGATTGTTCTAACCACTATGCCACGACCGGTCCCTAATTCATATAAAATGTGGAAAAAGAGCAATAAGAGAAAATAAAAGATCGACTACAGATGAGTAGTACTAGTAAGTATATTTAATTTGCATTATGTGACGGTGGGCTTTGCAGCTTTACCATTGTATCAGCTATATAGATTAATTTCTTATTACCCTTACAACGCCCGTGGGTAACTAATTCTGTTTAAGACAACTTTCTTTCAATGCTTTGAAAAATAGTCCATACAATGCTATGATATTTCACACACCATTGCATAATTACTGCTAGTTTATCCCTCCGATGCAATTCAATTGCATCACTCAAACCCTATTTACATTCTAGTTAACACTGTAAGTTTTGCCCCGCTTCTTCTATCGAATTCCATTTCCTCATTCCACTTGGTTATCTGTAATGTCCTTCATGGACATTCTTCAAATACTTGCTTGTTTGAAAAATTCTAAATTACATTTCACATTGAAATCCCCTTTGTTGCTTTATCGCACAATTGCTTTTAGTATCAACTACAACGACAACTACACCTGATGTCAGTCAAGTCCGTTAAGCGACTCTGTTGTTTCTCATCCTACGCTGATGTTTTATTCCACTTGATTTTGAGCATTTGCTGTGTTGGAAATTCTCTGTCTTTTCTCATACCTCCTCTTAGTGCCCTTAATGCTGAAAATCATTACAGCTGGAAGAATATAAAGAAAGGTGCACTTTACAGCTTAAAATACAATTTTTGTTATTATTTTTACATCTACAACAACTGGAGCAACAAACAGAGCAATGTTACGTTGTAGTAGAAGTGAAGAACAAGGGTTTTTTTTGCTGGATGGCATATCTCATCATAGTTCTCCCTTTTGGCATTTGATGCTATATCCTAATGGTGGATGCTGTGCCAAGCCCCTACCCCTGGCGTGAGCATCAGCTTTTAGCTATCGCCTTCATTGTCATTTAATAGTACTGGAATGGCATCGTAAGAGCTGTTGTCTTGATTCCTCTTTCGTAGTTTTGAAACAATCATTTGAAATTCTAACGTTGTTATACAAATGCGTTTTGCGCTTCCAACTATATGAACAAGAGTAGATAAGGATATGTTTACTTTGACTATTGTCATTTTCTATTTCGAATGGGGGAAACAGGATCCATCTCGGCAGCTCGTACCTACACTAGTAACACACGTACAACTGCACGCACCAACACAAAGACGATGATTTTATGATTTGTTACTTAAAACTTGTGTCATACAATGCTTGTATTGCTATGGTCCCTCTCTCGTTCTCTCTCTCTCTCTCCACTTCGCTTTACCAGCTTGCTGCATTACTGGTGTATGAGTATACAACATTTGTTGTTGTCTGTTTTTTTATATTCGCCTTAAGGATATACAACAAACAATTGAGTTTTCTGTGCATATCCCGAGTAACAACAATACAATGGAGTAATAAAACAAACGTTAAACATTTTACTATTGCTTAAGCCCAGATATGAGTAGTAGTTTGGCTTTTATATTCTTTACTTTTAGATGGCTTTTTTAGTGCTTTCTTTTAGTGTTTTATGAATATTACTGCAAGGATTATAAGGATATGCAAACCTATAGTTGTGACATAACAAAAACCAAGTTGTTTTATGATTTTCAAAATGTTGTAAAGAGAATTAAATAAGAGACAAGGAAGTAACATATGAAATTGTTGTGGCAAGAGAAATATAAGTTTGTAAAATCGAAATTATTGTGTAATAGACTGCATTGTAATGATACATAGTGAAAAAGTTTAAATTTGGTACAGAGCATCATAACATAGTGCTGACATTGATAATATACAGAAATATTGGACTTGAAAACAATAATATGTACCGGCTTACTTTGGAAGTTCAGTATAGTGAATGCCCATCTTTATTTACTTCTGTATCTGTCTTAATCGAAGTATATTTCACAATATTTTACTGATTTTAATAGAAGAGGGTGTATGGCACTTTTTGTTTTTACTTAGGGACAACTTATCCTTAAGAAAATGAAAAACAATGTTTTGGTATTTCATGAAATTTCTTTTAATTAATACTCAAAACATCTGAAAAGAATTTTAACTAGATTTCAGTAACCTTAGGAGATTAAAGAGATCGCTGACAGACTTTGGTTCAGTGAGTTCAGAGAGATTTTTGCTTATTTTCACTGAAGACTTCGTGTCAGTCAGTGTCATTCAACAAAGTCGTATTTGCTTCGCGGGGATATGCAACTCAGCATTTAACAATTTCTATCGTATTGGACTGTCGATAGCAGCTTTGTAATTGATCAAAGATGAAAAATTTTCGAACTGCATTACTTGGATCTTCTCTAAAATTTGTCGAATTATGAATATCTGGTAGATCTTGGACTTAGCAGTTCTAAAGCAATACTGACAAGATTTAATCAGGCTCGCTAGAATGAGCTCTAGTCTATCACATAAAACTCGAGACATGACCTTGTATGTGATGGGTAACAGGCTGGGCACGGGAACGGACAGAGTACAAAAATGTTCCCTCCATGTTTCCAGCATACGTTGCGTGTCCGTGACCAGATTTCTATCTCCGTTCTTACAGGTGGTAATGCCTGATCCAAAACTTTTGCTGGTAACCTTTTGATAGAGTTGCTTCACCTCAATCTCTATCTTTTTCATATTCTGGATCTCTCTATTCTTCCACTGACACTTTTTCCGCCTGAATAGACGTGTCTTCACCCACCTATTCTCATTATACTGCCCCATAACAGCATGTGTTGTCCTTTGGATGCAGTTTTGCCTTGTGTGCAGCATCCATTTCTAAGCCAGTGGTCTTTGAATTTGCAATATGCTGCCACTGTCTGTCGGGAATATCAGAATAAGGGAAGTTTGTTTGCAGTCATTGAGAGAGTTGATTGAAGTAGGCATTGGCTATATCGGTGGTATGCAGCTTTGTGATGTCAAGCGTCCTTTGCTTTTTTTTAGCACTACTTAAGAGCGTGCGTACCTTGGCTGCAACTGGGTGGGCAACTAGCTACACCGACGAGCACACGCATGTCCATATGGCTTGAGACATGCCTTCCATTAATTTCCACCTGATTAACCTGGTTTCTTGTAATTTTATCAGAGTATATCCAGGTTGTCATTCGGATATCGTTTCTTCACCCACCTGTTCTCATTATACTGCCCCATCACAGCATGTGTTGTCCTTGGATGCAGTTTTGCCTTGTGTACAGCATCCATTTCTAATCCAGTGGTCTTTGAATTTGCAATATGGTGCCACTGTCTGTCGGGAATATCAGAATCAGGGGAGTTTGTTCGCAGTCATTGAGAGAGTTGATTGAAGTAGTCATTGGCTATCTCGGTGGTATGCAGCTTTGTGATGTCAAGCTTCCTTTGCCTTTGGCGACGAGCGTTTTTCGCACTACTAAAGAGCGTGCGTACCTTGGCTGCAACTATGTGGTAGCAACTAGGTGCACCGACGATCACACGCATCTCTATACGGCTTGAGATATGCCTTCCATCAATTACCACCTGATCAATCTGTTTTCATGTATTTTTATCAGGAGATATCCAGGTTGTCAGTCGGGTATCTTTATGCTGACATGTAGTTCCACTTATATCATTTTTTTTACCGACGCTAAGCTAATCATTCCGAATCGAATGCGTTGTTGTGTAGACTGAATTTTCCGACAACTGAAACAAAAGCATCTTCCCTTCCTATTTTAGCATTAAAATCTCTCAGCACAATTTTAATGTCATGGTTTGGACAACGGTCCTTTATATGTCCTCGTCTATGACTTTCGTCGTGATGTACAAATATTTCGCCTTGAAGCGGATAATGGCTATTGGGTCATCTACAGGTTCAAACTGCGAGACCGGATGTCAAAGTATCCTGCCAACGACAATTTTCCATCCAATTTCGAGACTTTCTGCATGGCAGCTATAAAATACGTAACAGTACTTTCGTTGTGTGCATCCCTGTGCCGCCCACCGCATTTCCTGTAAATCGGTGTTGTCGGCCGTGTAATTGTCGAGGACATTCGACAGTTCAATAAAGGCACCAACTATGTAAGAAATTCGGACAATTCAATTGCATATCCCTCAATCATGGCCCTTCTTTGTGTTTTCATAATGGTTTTTATTTATTTTGAGCTTCAGTAACTACTGTTACCTCTCCCTAAGACGAATCGATAGTGGCATGAGATTTTGGTTTTTCTATACCCTTCCTTCTCAAATTTGCTAATAGTGAATGGATGTTCAGTGGCATTGCCTGGGAAACACATGACCTGTCGGATCATCTCACAACACCAAGCAGCTCACAACTTCCCAGGCAATGACACTGAACATCCATTCACTCGTAGCAAATGTGAGTTCCGCAGAGAGCTTCTGGTTATTCAAAAGTAAACTTACTTAATTTGACTTTGCACCCCATGAATGAGGTATGGGATAGCTTCTCGCGTTGTTGTGAATTAAGACGCTTTCTATTTTTAGATTCACAACTAACGGCACCTACTTGTTTATCGACGAATGCGAACATCACTGTTTGAGAATCTCTTACTAGACACGCCGATTGACTCGACACTTATACTTCGAAATTGCTGTCAACAACATTCGAGGGGAGCCTAAATTACTTTTATTAAAATATATTTGGTATTCGTTCTTAATGTAAAATATACTTTATTAAAAAATATTTCCAATTGTGTAATAATTTGGAAAAAATAATCTGAAATATAAGAAATAAAATATTTTAAAAAAATTTTATATACATAATGATTTTTGTTCATAAATTTTAAATAACTAGGTCATATTATATATTAGTGCTATTTGTTAATGTTTCCTACAATTTAATTCAGCATATAAATTGTTTTGGACAAGTTTTTAAAGAGTTCGTAAATAAATGTTTTCATGAAATATAATTGAAAAAAAATAATAAGACAATGGATTCGCATAACTTTTATATTTTTATTATATGTTTTATTTATTTACACAATTTCTATAGGATGCTCTTCATAGTCGGCTTTCAATCGACCCAAGGTCTTTTTCAAACGTAGCGCCGTAAACCTTAGAGTGGACTTGCTGTGCCAACATCCTTGCATGATCTTGGCCAGGGTGGCCAGTACATTATCCTCTTGCCATCGTGAAGGTATGGGTGGCCGCAAACCCTTCACGCACACTGCAGCGTGCATATCTTCAAAGGTCGGGTCAGAGGGTACCACATCATGGTAGGGCAAAGCATAATCTTCACATGCGTTGACATTCAATCCCGTAACAGGGACATGGCAGCGGCGAGCCATTTCCCACAAGACTAGTCCCACAGAGTACATATCGGCCCGTTTAAATTCTTCAAAATGATGAGAATTCAATTTTCTATTCAGCACCTCGGGAGACATGTAACGTCGCGTTCCAACACGGGTATTTAGAGTAATTTTGAGTTCATCCAAATCGAAAATATTTTTGACGGCCAAACCAAAATCCGCTATAACACATTGGCCATTTTGGTTAACAAGTATATTTTTGCTTTTTATATCGCGATGGGCAATTTCCGGTTTACCGGGTATGCCAGATATATCGTCGTGTAAATGCGCCAAACCGGAGGCCAAGGAGTAGGCCAATAACAGCAATTTCTGCGGGTTGATTATGGTGGTGGACAGATAGTCGTGCAGGCTGCCTCTTTCATGATATTCTGTGATTATCATCATTTGCGTACAGCTGCCATTGCTCTTAATGTCGGCTGCCATAAAATTCAATATGTTTTTATGTTTCATCAATGCCGTCTCGTATATTTCTCTTTCTCGGACCCAAGAATACTTCTCTGAGGGAAGGAAAGTCTTGACGGCTACCTTTTCATCACGCCACTTGGCTAGCCAAACGTTACCATAACGTCCCTTGCCCACCAAACGCTGCATCCTTATGTGCTTGGCTATACCACTTTGGGCCAACAATGGCTGAGCAGAAACCGTGTCCGAAATTTGTTCGACCTTTTCTTTTGGTTGTTTTCCCATCTTCTTTCTTCGTAGATTGGTCAAGGAGACAATGATATTAACGAATGCAAATGCAGGTGCCATGGTAATTGCAGGTTTGAGATTGCACAAACACTATTTTTTTTAAACAATTTGTTGTGTATGTTTTGTTATTAACTGTGCAGAATTTGTTTTTAGCTGTGTCCTTATATGTAACAGTTTTGTGTGTTTAGTTTTTAATATTACTAGAACGGAGGGATGACTTGCGAGCGCTTTGAAATCACAAACTAGAATGATCGTGATGCACTGTTTACACAAAGGATCAACTTTCAGTGCACATTAAGCTATTATTTTTGTTAGGTAAGAATGTGTGAAAAAAACACAACTACAACAACAAGACGTTGCAATTTTATGCCTGCGGGTCTACGTGTGTGTGTATGCTAATGAGGTACTCATTTAAGTGCTACCTGAACGTTATTACAACAACTTTAACACTCATGGTGATACATCTGTCTAAGAACATATTTACAGCGCTGCAGATGTTCCAGCAACAAGAAGTAAGATCATAAACTGCAGTTTTCTTGGAATAAGCATACTTATCGCTATTGTTAATGTGCACCCACATATGTATGTGCGATTATCACATCTTATGTGTCTGTATACTAGTTGGGCCTTTCTTCTTTGGTATGAACTTTTATTATTTTCCAAAAATAAATACAAGCAAATGTACCTTATATCAAGGTCAACTGAAACTGATTAATGTTAGAATGAATATCGAAAGACATCTGTAGTTTTTGGCCCTTTGACTACACATTAATTTCTAACTATCTTAGATGGTTACATACTTAAGACACGGAATTTCTTTAAAATTTTGCCAAAATACTATGTTCGCAATCCAATGAAAAATGGTATCAGGGCTAGTGAATTTTACATATGTTAGACGATTAAAACGGTCTTCTGCGTTAATCCTGCCAGATGGTGGCACAAAATCTGGGTCTCCTTGCTTTACGCCTTTAAACACCATTCTCGCTAGAACATTTACATCCATCTTGGCAGCATATCCCAGACCTCGGGATCTTTAATTTCAGACTTTTCTCGGAGTACCTTTCTCTAGAATTCACCCTAGTTATATCCTCTGTCGTAAGCACCCACGATTTGGCAGTTCATAATAGAACACCTGGTATATCAGTTTCTAAGTATCCCGAGATAAGGTGGTCTTACTCAAATTCTGCCGCAGTCCATAAAAACATCAATTGATGAGCACTATTCACAGATTGATTTCTTTGCTGACACTATCGACGGAAATCCGAGGTAGGTAAATTCATCTACTACCTCAACGTTCACAGTACGTCCCCATTGGGAGGACTCGTAGTTTGTCGCCATCATTATTCTTGCCTTGTCCTCATTTTTATACCATCACCCTTAAGGATGAGGGTATATATCATTTGATACGAAAAAAAGTGTAACGCATTGAAGGAGACGAGTTAGACCCCAAGTATCTTAAGACCAAATTCGTTTCAGGACTTTTTAAGACGATTGAGCTATGTCCGTCTGTCTGGCTGGCTGGCTTGATGGCTGGATGGTCAGCAGGATAACTCGAGTAAACCTTAACGGATCGGTATGAAAATTTACCAGTATTAATATTTTTCAAAACGAACTTATGGTATTGTAAATGGGCAAAATAGCCCCACCCCTTCTGGTACCTCCCATACAAAATTACCTATTTTTAGATAATTTATATTTCTTTCATAACTTCCAAACGTACGTAAAATCGAAACCTTACAAAAAAAATCGAAACCCATACAAGTGACCTAATTGACCATTATAGTTTTAGTTTGTAAGTAAACTTAATTAACTCAAATTTTGAGTATGATGTTGGCTTATAAAAATAGGACTAAGGAATGAATATGGACTATATCGGTTTACGCCTTCTGGTACCTCCCATACAAAATATACGTAATTTGTCCGCTTATGAAAATATGAATCAGGAGTGAATATGGAGTATATCGGGTCACCCCTTCTGGTACCTCCCATACAAAATGACCTATTTTTTGGAAAATCATAATTCTTCCATAACTTCCAAACGGACATTTGAGGGGTAATGAAAATTAGTCGGTTAATTTATATTGTGATAGGAGGCGAAACCTCAGTATTTGACACACCCCTATTGGTACCTCCCATACAAAGGACCGAACTCACTCCCATAGTCTTACATACATATCTTTTTTTGTAAGTACATTGAATTCAGTCAAATTATTCGTAAGTTGTACGTATGAAAATTTGAGTCAGGAATTAATAAGGACTGTATCGGTTCACCACTTTTGGTACCCCCTATGAAAATTAAATTTTTTTGAAAAACTAATATTTCTCACATAAATTCCAAACCGGCACCTATACCCCCTACACAAATGAGTAAAGTTTTGGACGATTAAAAATCTGTTAATTTCAATGACTCAAGACTTCAACAATATCTTATATTGGGTGATGGTATTTATCAGTCAGTTTACCTGACTGAAATTTCTGTACTGGTTTTACTCAATCCTTTGCCAACAATGAAAAACTGCAGTAACGTCTTACAGATTTCGGCCATTGATGTCTGTTTGGGCCACCAACCGGGATACAACACAAATGTCATTATCTGACTTACCGGTGGTGGTGGCTTCAAAGACGCTGGTTTTGAGGGATGCGTAACGGCGGCAGGAACCCTTGTGGTCTTCGCAGATGCCGGCGCTTGTGCCGGTGCGGAAACTGCAGCTACACTAACAAGTGCTGATGTCGGTTCTGCACCTTCAGGTGCCGTCGCTTGTGCCAGAGCTGGTGGAGGGTGTGCAGGTGCTGGCGCTTGTGCCGGAGGTGCCTTGTTGGCTGAAATGGCCGCTGCTAGTACTTGTGCCGATTAAGCTGCCGGCGCTTGTGCTGGAGATTCTTGTGCTGCTTACACAAGACGCACTTTAAAGAGGAGTGCAAACTTCTTTATGTGGCCCAACACAACAAAACCTTTCGTGGCCCGAAACAAAACTCTTTAAATTTCAATTTAACTTTTTTTTATTTTAGTGGCGGGCACTCGTGGTCGCTCTGACTTTAGTAACACAATAAATTTCAATAAGATGAAGAAGCATATACCAATAGAATAGAATAGAATAGAATAGAATAGAATAGAATAGAATAGAATAGAATAGAATAGAATAGAATAGAATAGAATAGAATAGAATAGAATAGAATAGAATAGAATAGAATAGAATAGAATAGAATAGAATAGAATAGAATAGAATAGAATAGAATAGAATAGAATAGAATAGAATAGAATAGAATAGAATAGAATAGAATAGAATAGAATAGAATAGAATAGAATAGAATAGAATAGAATAGAATAGAATAGAATAGAATAGAATAGAATAGAATAGAATAGAATAGAATAGAATAGAATAGAATAGAATAGAATAGAATAGAATAGAATAGAATAGAATAGAATAGAATAGAATAGAATAGAATAGAATAGAATAGAATAGAATAGAATAGAATAGAATAGAATAGAATAGAATAGAATAGAATAGAATAGAATAGAATAGAATAGAATAGAATAGAATAGAATAGAATAGAATAGAATAGAATAGAATAGAATAGAATAGAATAGAATAGAATAGAATAGAATAGAATAGAATAGAATAGAATAGAATAGAATAGAATAGAATAGAATAGAATAGAATAGAATAGAATAGAATAGAATAGAATAGAATAGAATAGAATAGAATAGAATAGAATAGAATAGAATAGAATAGAATAGAATAGAATAGAATAGAATAGAATAGAATAGAATAGAATAGAATAGAATAGAATAGAATAGAATAGAATAGAATAGAATAGAATAGAATAGAATAGAATAGAATAGAATAGAATAGAATAGAATAGAATAGAATAGAATAGAATAGAATAGAATAGAATAGAATAGAATAGAATAGAATAGAATAGAATAGAATAGAATAGAATAGAATAGAATAGAATAGAATAGAATAGAATAGAATAGAATAGAATAGAATAGAATAGAATAGAATAGAATAGAATAGAATAGAATAGAATAGAATAGAATAGAATAGAATAGAATAGAATAGAATAGAATAGAATAGAATAGAATAGAATAGAATAGAATAGAATAGAATAGAATAGAATAGAATAGAATAGAATAGAATAGAATAGAATAGAATAGAATAGAATAGAATAGAATAGAATAGAATAGAATAGAATAGAATAGAATAGAATAGAATAGAATAGAATAGAATAGAATAGAATAGAATAGAATAGAATAGAATAGAATAGAATAGAATAGAATAGAATAGAATAGAATAGAATAGAATAGAATAGAATAGAATAGAATAGAATAGAATAGAATAGAATAGAATAGAATAGAATAGAATAGAATAGAATAGAATAGAATAGAATAGAATAGAATAGAATAGAATAGAATAGAATAGAATAGAATAGAATAGAATAGAATAGAATAGAATAGAATAGAATAGAATAGAATAGAATAGAATAGAATAGAATAGAATAGAATAGAATAGAATAGAATAGAATAGAATAGAATAGAATAGAATAGAATAGAATAGAATAGAATAGAATAGAATAGAATAGAATAGAATAGAATAGAATAGAATAGAATAGAATAGAATAGAATAGAATAGAATAGAATAGAATAGAATAGAATAGAATAGAATAGAATAGAATAGAATAGAATAGAATAGAATAGAATAGAATAGAATAGAATAGAATAGAATAGAATAGAATAGAATAGAATAGAATAGAATAGAATAGAATAGAATAGAATAGAATAGAATAGAATAGAATAGAATAGAATAGAATAGAATAGAATAGAATAGAATAGAATAGAATAGAATAGAATAGAATAGAATAGAATAGAATAGAATAGAATAGAATAGAATAGAATAGAATAGAATAGAATAGAATAGAATAGAATAGAATAGAATAGAATAGAATAGAATAGAATAGAATAGAATAGAATAGAATAGAATAGAATAGAATAGAATAGAATAGAATAGAATAGAATAGAATAGAATAGAATAGAATAGAATAGAATAGAATAGAATAGAATAGAATAGAATAGAATAGAGTAGAATAGAATAGAATAGAATAGAATAGAATAGAATAGAATAGAATAGAATAGAATAGAGTAGAATAGAATAGAATAGAATAGAATAGAATAGAATAGAAAAGAATAGAATAGAATAGAAAGCGTGTAAATTCACAACAACGTGAAAAGCTATCCCATGCCTCACTCATGGGGTGTACCTGGTACCTCTCATAAAAATACATCATGCCGCCTACTTTAGAAATCGAGTAATAATAACATTACACCCAACGCGATAGTGCCCAAAGCCTGTATGTAGTAAAGCTATAACAGGATAAAGTTTAGGAACAACAATTTACCTTTCCGTCCACTTTAGAGATGGAGTAATAATATCAATAAATCCAACTCGATCGTACCCAAATAATACAGCAGTAACAGGATAAAGTTTTGGAGAAAAAAATCTGGAAGTCTAAACACTCCCCTTCTAGTACCTCCCATAAAAATGTACCATTCCGCCCACTATAGAGATGGAGTAATACTAACAATACACTCGACACGATCGTGCCCAAATTCAGTATTAAGTAAAACTATAATAGGACAACGTTTTGGAGAGTCTAGCCGCACCGCTTCTAGTACCTCCCATACAAATGTACCATTCCGCCCACTTAAGAAATCGAGTAAAAATATCAATGTAATAAAAATTTTATGTTTTACTGAGGGTGATGGTATATGTAAGTCGGGTTGCGCGACTAAAACATTCTTACAGGTTATATTAAACTTTCTCCCACTACTTCCATACGAACAACTGGAGGATGTTTAAATTTAGTCAATTAAATTATCTTATGGTAGTAGTTAATCAAAATACCGAAACGGTTGCCACACCTCTTCTTGTAGCTCCCATACAAATGAGCGAATTGAACCTCATAATTTAACATACATATCTTTATTGCATGTACATTGGATTATACATCACTCTGAAATGAATATGGACTACATTGGACATTCTGGTACCTCCCATACAAAATTACCTATTTTTAGGGAATTAATATTTCGTCCATAACTTTTATAGGGATAACAGGATGATGTTCAAATTTTTCAGTGTAGTTATTTTGTAATAATGGAAAAAATCTCAGAAAACCGAAATATTTTCCACACCCCTTCTGGAATTTTGTCAAATTTTGCACAAGGTAAAAGTTTATTGAATGTTTTGTAGTGATAGGTAAAACCTAAGGAACTGTAAGTTGTACCTCACCCATTATAAATTATGATGTGTTTTGCGATTTTTGTGCGATATAATTAGAACAATTTTCCTTAAATTTTCTCAGTGGTTACCATAAGAGACTCTTTCGGTACCCCAAAACAAAATTGCAATATGCCCAGACATTACATTGAACCTTTTTTAGTTATTGACAGTATTGATAGTCCTATTCTATTCGCAACCGTTGAAGCTTTACAGGCAGGAAATAATATTACAAAAGTTATTTTCTTTTAAAATCGTTTAATTTCAATAATTCGAGAGTAAAACAAAATCATACATAGGGTGTGGATATTTTTAAGTCAGTTCTTAAAAAAACTTAATTTCACTTTACACCCTATGAATAAGGTATGGGATGCTTTTGTTGTGAACTAATACGCTTTCTATTTTAGATTCACAACAAACGGCACCTACTTGTTTATCGACGAATGCAAACGTCACTGTTTGAGAAGCTTTTACTAGACATGCCGATTGACTCAAAACTTATACTGCGTAGTTGTTTTCGACAACATCGAGGGGGTCGGCAATGAAAGAAAAATGTAGATGACTTGAGCCGGGAATCGAACCACCGATATTGCAAATTGTAGTCGCGTGTTCTAACCACTATGCCACTGCCGGTCCTAAGCCAGTTCACCTGATTGAAATCGTTGCACTGGGTATATTTTATGTATATGTGTCTGCTTAGTTATTGTGTAAACTTTCAACATGTTATCTGTTATTTTCTGAAATTATGCCAAAAATATAATTTTTTGTGCCGTCATTTGCTCAAGTTCCTCGACGATCAAATTATGCCTTACTGACCATTAGTTCAATACCTTCATATAAGAATAAATCAACTAACCCAAAGGAACAACAATTTTTCTGTACACAGTCAGTCACAGTCAAAGCTATGCCACTATAAATTTTCATAATTAATTTATCTTCCAAAAATTTTCCTTTTTCATTGCATCTCTAGCTCTTGTTAATTTAAAATTGTAAATTCTCATTGTAAATTTAACGTGACTTGTGTGTTTGCTACGTAATTACAAACTTTTGAATCGTTTTGGCAAATTATAAATTATGCATTTTACTGACAGTTGTCATATAAATCTTTAACTAAGACCACAGCCAAACATACGGCCCCCAAAGGGATATGCAACAAATGTTGCATGTGAGTGTGTGTGTGTGTATAGAGGAAAACACACGCATATGTATACTAACACTTATACGGTAGCGTAGAACTTTGTGTTGGTCCTTGTAAACAACAACATCCTTTTGTTGATCTTTGCTGTACTTTGTATACTCAGAGTATAAGTTTATTGTCCTACACTCTAAGAGAAATGTTGGCGTGAGCAAGATGTTACACAAAGCGACAGATATTGGGAATATACAAGAATTAGTCATCTTACAACCACGTGTTATGACCTCGTTACACAATCCTTTGAAATAACAACCGTTTATTATATCGCGACCTAAAGTCGTAAAGGTTGTAAGTCCTTTTTTTGCCTTAATGTATTTTTAGATGTAGAACACAAGCTAAATTGAAAACACATATAGCTTGAAATAAAAAAACACCAAAAATATATGAGTTGTCATCTTTCATACATATAATTGTATTAAAAGTTTTGAAAAAGTAATTAAAAGTAAGGAAAAAGTAAAGTTTTTTATCCCTCCTGTAAAATTTTTAATTATACCATCACCCTTAGGAATGAGGGTATATATCATTTGATACGAAAAAAAAGTGTAACGCCTTAAAGGAGACGAGTTAGACCCCAAGTATCTTAAGACGAAATTCGTTTCAGAACTATTTAAGACGAATGAGCCACGTCCGTCTGTCTGGCTGGCTGGTCAGCAGGATAACTCGAGTAAACCTTAACGGATCGGTATGAAAATTTACCAGCATTAATATTTTTCGAAAAGATCGTTATGGGATTGTAAATGGGAAGAATAGACCCACCCCTTCTGGTACCTTCGATATAAAATTGCCTATTTTTGGATAATTAATATTTCTTCCATAGTTGCCAAACAGACCATCGGAGGATATCTAAGTTTGGTCAGATTATTTATCTTATAATAGTAGACAAACCCTAAGAAAGCCGAAACCTTTGCCACACCCCTTCTGGTACCTCCCATACAAATGACCGAATTAACCCTTATAGTTTAACATACATATATAATTTTTGTAATGAAACTGAGATCACTCAAATTTTGCGTATGATGTTCGTTTATGAAAATTGGACTTAGGAATGAACATGGACTATATCGGTTCACGACTTCTAGTACCTCCCATATAAAATTACCTATTTTTGAATAATTAATATTCCACCCATAACTTCCCAACGGATACTTGTGGGGTAATGAAAATTGGTCGATAAATTTATGTTGTGATAGGAGGCGAAACCTCAGAGAGCATAACTATTTGGCACTCCCCTGTTGGTACCTCCCATACAAATGACCGAAATCACCCCCATAGTTTTACATACATACCTTTTTTTGTAAGTGCATTTTTTGTAAGTACATTGAATTCAGTCAAATTATTCGTAAGTTGTACGTACGAAAATTTGAGTTAGGAATGAATAAGGACTGTTTCGGTTCACCCCTTGTGGTACCCCCTATCAATATTAATTTTTTTTGAAATATTAATATTTCTCACATAAATTCCAAACCGGCACCTATACCCCCTACACAAATAAGTAAAGTTTTGGACGATTTTGCACCACAAGCAGGGGAAAAAATATACATAAGTAATTTTATTTTAAATTAAAATCTATTCATTTCAATAACTCAAGACTTCAACAATATCTTATATTGGGTGATGGTATTTATCAGTCAGTTAGTTTACCAGTTACCGTCGGGAGTGTGATGCAAGGTAAAGCTTCTGATCGGTTTAACTTGGCAAACCCAGAGTGATCCTTGCCAATTGCACTTCAAGTCTACTCACAGAGCTCCGTATTCGTAGTACTACTGCGGACGGAGTACCTCCACGTGGTGACGCCTGGAAGCGTGCCTCTGACACCCGTCAGAGCACGACTAACTGTGAGGGGCGAAACCTAAAACCCAGGCACGTCTGCTCAGAGTGAGCGGTACCCTGGTCAGCGTCTGACCCAGAATGGGCGGCTGTAATAAAATCCTGGCAGGAGGAGAAAACTGCGACGTGGTGCGCTGGGCTTGCAACCCGCCACCGACGTATAAACTATTGCAATGAAAAGAAGTAAGAAAAGAATATAATGGACCCCCCAAAATGTTGACGACCACCGCAAACGAATTAAGGACCATGATTTAAGGATATGCACCTGGAATGTTAGAACACTGTATAGACCAGGTGCCTCTATCCAACTGGCGGAAGTCCTCGAAGAATACAAGGCTGACATAACCGCTTTACAGGAAATCCGGTGGACGGGACACGGGTGCTCGCGCATGAAGACGTGCGACATCTACTATAGTGGCCATGCGGACAAGCACGAGTTTGGATGTGGATTTGTGGTGGGCAAGAGACTGCGACACCTAGTCTCAAGGTTCAACCCGGTGTGTGAACGTATAGCCACCATAAGAGTCAAAACAAAGTTTTTCCACATAACACTTATATGTGCCCATGCTCCGACAGAAGAGAAAAGCGATGAGGACAAAGACGAGTTCTACGAGAGCCTAGAAAATGTATATGACCGTAGCCCGAGCCATGACATTAAAATTGTACTAGGCGATTTTAATGCTAAAATAGGCAGGGAAACCGCATTTGAGCCTACCATCGGAAAATTCAGTCTGCACACCGAAACGTCGAACAATGGCATCAGACTGATTGATTTCTCTGCGGCAAGAAATATGGTAGTTTGCAGCACTAGATTTGACCATAAAAATATTCATAAGGCAACATGGTTATCTCCAGATCAATTGACAAGGAATCAGATTGATCATGTGGTAGTCGATGGAAGGCACGCATCGAGTGTTCTGGACGTACGAGTGATTAGGGGTGCGAACATTGACTCCGATCACTTCCTTACCGCAGTTAAGGTACGCACAAGACTAAGCATGGCGAAAAACGTACGTAACCAGGCACAACGAAAGCTGGACATCGGTAAACTGCGGACCACAGAGGTAGCAAACGCCTACTCCAACCACCTAACTCAACTGCTGCGGAATGCTCCAACCCCTGACAATATAACCTCGCAGTGGCAAAATATAGCCGACTCCTTAGAACGGACTGCGAAAAGCGTACTTGGGTACTCAAAGCCGTCTCAAGAAGATGCCTGGTACGATGATGAATGCCGCAATGCCACGAGAGAGACGGATGCTGCATACAGAGCGAAATTGCAGCCAATGGCAACGCGAGCTGTTCGTGAACGGCACAGGGAGAAGAGACGAGAGGCAACTTTTTAGAAGAAAAAAGAAGGAGCTGAAGAAGAGGCAGGATGAGTGCACTGAGTTACTCCGAAGTAGAGGGGAAGCCCGAAAATTCTACAAGAGAGTTAAAGCGAGAATGCGTGGAACAGGGTTGCCCTCCAGCAAGGACAGCGATGGTCAGCTAGTGACGGACCCGGATAACGATCTGAAGATATGGAGAGATCACTTTAGAAATTTACTGGATACTGACACCACTCCAGAAGACCCCGCTCCAATCCATGACGATGGAGCCAGAGCGAGATACGTATGGCCATCTCCCGCCTTAAAAACAACAAAGCTGCTGGAGCCGATGGTCTGCCTGCTGAATTGTTTAAGGCTGGCGGGGAGGAGCTGATAAGGAGCATGCATTAGCTCATGGAGAACATCTGGCAAGAGGAGAACATGCCCGGGGATTGGAGTCTCAGTCTGTTAAGTCCCATATACAAGAAAGGAGATCGTAGTGAATGTAAGAACTACCGTGGAATAAGCCTATTACCAATTGCGTACAAGGTCCTTTCAAGCATATTGTGTGATCGTCTAAAGCCAATTGAAGAACAACTAATTGAACTATATCAGTGCGGCTTTGGACCTGGCAAATCTACGACGGATCAAATATTCACCTTACGACAATTCCTGGAAAAAACCCATGAAAAGCAGATCGACACCTACCACCTCTTTGTCGACTACAAAGCTGCCTTCGACTCTCCGATAAGGAATAGGCTTTATGAGGCCATGTCTGAGTTTGGTATTCCCGCAAAGCTGACTCGACTTTGCAGATGTACATTGGACAACACCAAATCCTCGGTTAAGATTGGTAAAGATCAGTCTAAACCATTCAACACGGAAAGAGGTCTCTGGCAGGGTGATAGCCTGTCCTGTACCCTATTTAATGTAGTTATGGAGAAGGTGATGAGAAAGGCTGGTGTCAACATGTCTGGCACCATATTCCACAAGAGCCACATACCACTAGCCTATGCCGATGATATAGACTTAATTGGCCGAAATCTGCGGGATGTTACTGCAGTTTACTCATCATTAGAAAAAGAGTCAGCAGAAGTGGGTTTAGCGGTCAACTAGGACAAAACAAAAATAATGATTTCGACGAACAAAGAGTCCTCTCGATGGGGACGCAGCGTCAACATTGAAAATTATTGTTTTGAGGTAGTCGATGAGTTTACCTACCTCGGATCTTTAGTCAACAAGAAAAATAATGTCAGCCAAGAAATAAAGCGGAGAATAGTTCTAGCCAATAGATGTTTTTACGGACTTCGGCAGCACTTAAGTAACACCACCTTATCTCGGAATACTAAAAAACAGCTGTATGCTGCCGAATCGTGGGTGCTTACGACAACGGACATACAAAACCTGTGAGTATTCGAGTGAAAAGTACTTCGAAAAATATATGGATCAATTTGTGTCGACGGTGAGTTTCGCTATCGGATGAACAATGAGCTGTATGAGCTTTACCACGACATCGACATCGTAGCTAAAAGAGTCAGAATGCAACGACAACATTGGCTGGAACATGTTGCCAGGATGGAAGTAAAAGCTCCAGCGAGAAAGGTGTTTGAAGGCAAACCTGAAGGATGGCGCAGAACAGGGAGACACAAACTCCGTTGGAAGGACCAAGTGGTAGGCAACGTGCCACCATCTGGTAGGACTAACTGGAGAACACACGCAGAAGAATGAAGAGTGTGAAATTTGTTAATACATCAGGCCTAAAATTTATGAACGACGTTCTTAACCTTTATGTGCTCGGATGACTACATTTGTAGTAATTTTGAATTATAACTCTTGTAACTTTTTTGTTACAAAAGGGAATGGTACGAAATTTTCAGTAGCTTCATAAAAAAGTGTTTATACCAGATTAAGCTTATAAAACCATTAATAAAAAATATTTATGCTGCCTCCACATCATAATTTTAAAATGACCATCCCCTGGCCGGCTTACTACAAATGTAGTCACCATATAAACTGTAGGGAAATTCACTTTATTTTCAACTGAAATCATTTTTTTTTTTGGTTAACGTTTGTTGAAACGTGTGCTTTTAGTATTGATTTCGTTTCTTCACAATCTGTTCTAAAGAATTAATGCGAAATACGAAATTATACTTGCTGGGTACGGCATTGGAGAAGATCGCAAGGGAACGACGTACCTAAATTATAAGATTTTCAGAACGACTTTGTTACAGAGCAGGAGGCCGTTACACGCCAGCGTCATGGTGCAATGGTTGCAAAGTATAAAAATTCATCAAATTATTCCAAATGTCGAATAAAGAACTATATACTGCAATACTGCAAAGTAGACGATGTGAATTCAGGTATCTAATCTTTATAGAACTGAGAGCGTTGGTTAAACTTCTATTGCTAGCAAGCGTCAATAAATCAATCGATGGGATAAGATGCATTGCGCAGTTTAAAAGATGTGTATTACAGCTGTGCTACAATGTCCAAATGAAGCTATCCCTCCCGATACTTCCCATACAATTTTAACTATTTTTTAATTTAGTCAGTTTAGAAGACAAATCCTCAGCATGCCGAAACATTTGCCACACCCCTTCCGGTACCTCCCATATTAATGAGATCACTATATTAATCTTACAATAGTAGCCAAAGCGTCAGAACGCCCCACGCATTCTCCCATACAAATAATGGAATTTAGTGCTGTTGCGGAACGATAAATGGAAGAGTATGGAAACGGGGCGCCTCTTGGTTTGACAATTACCATACATGAGCAGTTTGACTAGACAGAAATAAAGCTGAACTATATTTACTTAGACCATACCACCATAGCCGCAAGGTGCGATATAGAAAATGGAAGGTCAATTATAATACTTTCAAGTGTTCCTCTAACAAAGTTAAACATGGCGTAGCCTCTGGCAATGTTCTACAATATGATTGATATAAGCGTATTAGTTATAATGTATTTGGAAAATCATAGCCATGTTCAAAACAAAAGCATAAAGCGAAACTTCCTGCGGAGCTGGGCATAATAGCCATTCATGAATCTAATGGAACAACGCATGTACATTTCAAAAATATTGTGATATACTTCCGAAATATGGTTACTGTCCTGAATATACAACTTAAGAAGCTTTGCTGATGCTACTAATGACATACATAAATCCAATTCACCTAGCCCAATCCTGGTGTGAGTTACCCAATTTTCTACATTCAAACATGGCAAAAAATGCTAGTTTTCCAGAATTATTTAGTTTTGTAGAAAGATATATTATTTTTCTTTAAACAAAATAAATTAGCCATAAAATTTTAAGAAAATATGTATTTATTACTTAAAATTCCATGTTTGCTACATTTGTAGTCATCCGACCGTCCACGTAAGTTTACAATCCCGAGCACATGAAGGTTAAGTTGTAATGGGCCACCTAAGAAAGTAAAGTAATGGAGGGGCATGTTATCAGTAAAATGACCACGAGTAAAATTGATTATCTCCTGAGGGAAAGAAATCTAATTGATCTCATGGTGATATCCTAGGATTAGAAGTCAGGATACGAGAGAGCCAATTTCATACTAAACAATAACATCTCCTCCGATTGTAAGGAGTTGATTTTGAATAAAACACAAATTATATAGGAAAGTGACCGAATAGCAAACATTCGCATCCGTGCGAAATATTTTTACATCACACTGATTTGTGTACACGCCCCGACGGAAGATAAAGACGATGAGATTAAAGATGCATTTTACGAGCGCCCAGAGACCGCTGCCCTGGCCACGACATTAAAATTGTTCTGGGAGAATGCAAAAATAGGAAGGGAAGATGTTCTTGGTCCATCGATCGGTAAATTCAGCCTGCATACCGACACGTCAGACAACGGGTTTAGGCTGGTTAGCTTCGCAGCGGGAAGGAACATGGTAGTGAGTGGAACCAGATTCCAGCCCAAAGATACCTACAAGGCAACTTGGCTATCCCCCGATCAAAACACCAAAAATCTAATTGATCATGTGGTAATTGATGGCAGGCATGCATCTAGTGTCATGGACGTGCGTGTGATCCGTGGTGGTAATATTGACTCGGAGCATTTCCTGGTTGCTGCCAAGGTGCGCACAAGATTGAGCCGAGCGAAAAACGCACGTAACCAAACACAAAGAAAGCTGGACAACGCGAAGATGCAAACCCCAGAGATAGCTACTGCCTACTCCAACCAGCTCTCGCATCTTCTACGACACAACGCCTCTACTTCTGACTTTCCTGATTCACAGTGGCATTACATGGCAACCGCCGCATTAACCTACTAGGATATGAAAAGCGTCTGAGGAAGAGGATGCTGCTTATAGGGCAACGCTACAACCAATTGTAACCTGTGCTATTAGGGAACGGCACAAGGAAAAAGTAAAACAGGCGAGACAGCTATTTATGCGAAAAAAAAGTCAGATGAAGGAACGGGAGAACGATGATATAGAGCGATACAGGGATAGAGGTGAGGCCCGAAAATTTTACCAGAAAGTTAGAGCAAATGGATACGGTAATGGCCTCCCCACCTGTAAGGACAAAGATGGAAATCTGGTCACGGATACGCAAAGTGTGCTGCACATATGGAGAGAACACTTCCAGCAACTGCTGGTTCCAGAAGGGAGCGCAAGTGAAGATATCACGCCAAGTGTCGACGACGGCTAAGATTGCCCACCACCATGCCAAGCCGAGGTAAGAAGAGCGATATCGCTGCTGAAAAACGACAAAGCCGCCGGTGCCGACGGTCTGCCGGCAGAGCTCTTCAAGTCCAGTGGCGAGGAGCTGATAACGAGCATGCACCAGCTCCTGCGCACGGTTTGGTATAAAGAGTGCATGCCCTACGATTGGAATTTCAGCGTTTTATGTCCTGTGCTGAAAGTGATCCAAGTGTGTGATCCAACTACCGCGGGATCAGCCTTTTACCCGTCGCATATAAGGTCCTGTCGAGTGTGCTATGTAAAATATTAAACAACAACTGCTCAGATATTCACACTTTGGCAAAAACTGTAAAAGACCCAAGAGAAACAGATCGATACGTACCATCTTTTCGTCGACTATAAAGCTGCCTTCGACAGCCCGATACGGCAGAAATCAAACGAAGCCGTGGCTGAATTTGGTATTCCAGCGAAGCTGATACGTCTTTGTGGAATGACGCTGACTGACACGAAGCCTTCAGTGAAGATTGGCAAGGACCTTACGGAGCCATTCTATACCAGACGAGGCCTTAAACAAGGCGACGGCCTATCGTGCGATTTCTTCAACATTGTGATGGAGATGATAATGAGAAAAGCTGCAGTCAACACGAGTGGCACTATATTCAACAAAAGCCACATGCAACTCGCGTACGCTGATGACGTAGACATCAACGGTCGAAAACTGCGGGATGTGACTGTAGCCTTCTCAGGTATACAGAAGGAATCAGTGAAAATGGGCCTAACGGGGAACGAGGACAAAACGAAGTTATTAGTTTCAACAAACAAAGAATCTACTCGTTTGGGAAACTGCGTGAACGTTGACAACTATAATTTCGAGGTGGTAGATAATTTTGTCTACCTAGGCTCCGCCATCAACAAAGCAAATAATGTCAGCCTAGAAATCCGGAGAAGAATCCTGCTTGCAAATAAATGCTACAACGGACTAAGCAAGCGATTCAATAACATAGTCCTCTCTCGACGAACAAAACTCCAGCTATACCAGATACTGGTTCTACCTGTCTTAATGTTCAGAATTCTGGGTTATGACACAAGCGGATGAATCGGTTCTGGCGATATTCGCGAGAAAAATACTCCGTAAAATATATGGATCGTTAACGGAGAGTATCGGCGTCGTATAAATCATGAGCTGTACGAGTTGTAAAGCGACATTGACGTGTTCAGACGCATTAAGGTGCAACGGTTGCGTTTGCAAAGTCATGTTGTAGGCATGGACTAAACGGCTCAAGCTCGAAAAGTCTTCGACAATGAACTCGATGGACGGCGCAGAAGAGGGCGACCGAAACTCGGTTGGAAAGACCAGGTTACTGTGAACCTTACAGACTAATTGAAGAAGAAGATCGAGGCGCTTATAATATTTTTCTACATGCGGTATATAATCCACTGGGATTGCAAAGAAGTACCAGCTAAGTAAGTAAGTAAGTTAGGTGTGGTTCTCATTCAACATCGGCCCATACAATTTAACTACCCTTTAGTCATACAGTGCCTTAAATAGTCATTATATTTTGTCGCTCAGTGTCAGTGGCGAACAAACGAATTTATTTTGTTTTCATCCTTTGTGGTCCTTGTTGGTATTTTAAAGATTTAAAATTGAAGCACACACATATGTATATTGTTTTATAGGCCAAAGTAATTTCTTTGTTGCTCATTGGTTATTTAAGCTAAAACCCATTGCTGGCAACATATTATGTGTAACTCTATCGTGATAGACATGTAAATAGCTACTGGTGGCTAGATGGTGGGCTATAAAAGTAAATGTGGCAAGTAAAAGTAAATTTGCCTAGTGAATTATTTAAGTTAAATATATTAAAATGTTCATAGACATTTGCACACCATCATATGTGTGCATGTGTGTGTATCTAAAATATCCCCTCTAAGGCTATTAAATGTTAACAACATATCCTGTCTATATTTTAAGAATTTCTCACAAATCCTTGCCATCTCTCTTGAGGGAAAGAGCAAACTGTGGCTTGTGTGAAATTCACATACGCATATACTACATATATATGTAGATAGTTTATATGTATCTCGTGTAAGTTGGTGCTGAAAAATATTTTATAATTTAGTTATAAATATTGTTAATTTCATTGACTCTCGCTTTGGGTTTTGTTGCTGCCCAATTAGTTACACAGTTGTTAAGTAAACTTTGCTTATTTACATGGCCAGGACTTTGAAAGATAAGTGTTCGTGTGTTTGTGTATGTGAGAGAGTGTATTTAAAATATTTAAATTTTCATTTGAGGTTTTCGTTTTCCCCTGTTTGTTGTTGTAAGCTACAACTTTAATTAAATGTATTGTGTGTGTTATCTTTTCTTACGATTTTGGCCTTGATTGATATAATTAATTAAATGAATTTAATAATTTGATAACAATTTGAGGAATCCTTTAGTTATTATATTTAGAAAAGGGATCGATATGATAGCTTTATAATTTATGACAATCAGGAAGGGGGACTGAAAAGGTAAGAGAGAATAGAGGGATTTAATGTGGAGTAGTTTCTGCACTTATATTGGGTTATTTGCACAATGAGTTAAAGATTGTGATGGCAAAAGTCAGCTCAAGTTTGCATCCAAAAAATAAAAAAATTGTGTTGAATCTTTGAATTATTAATTAGGTTACAAATTTGATAATGAATGGTAGCGAAGTGATATAAACACATCGTCGTTAAATGCTATTTTGGCAACTATGTATACAAAAAACCACTAACCTAACTGGCATGGTATCACCAATGCATATTATGGAGTAACGTAAACTTTATAAGGATCTTCATTTAATAATAAAGTCCTGGAATTTCCGAACTCTTTACAGAGATGGTGCCTCTATCCAACTGGTGATAGTTCTTGACAAACATATTTTGCAGTTGGCATGTAGAAAACCACAAATTTGGATGAAGTCGGCAAGAGACTTAAAGTTCTTGTTTTGTTGTTTAACTCTGTATGTGATGGAATGGCCACTATATGCATTAGAGTCTTGGTTTATCAGTCAGAAAACTCAGTCTGCTTAGCAACAGAAACCTTCAACAGATTGAGACAAGTAGGATTTTCATCTAAAAGACCATTGGGAGTGAGTCGAACCCGATTTACACACAAAGATGTTTACATGTCACCATGGATAACCACGTGAAAGGTACCACTTACTCATAAATGATAGCTACTCACGTTGTTGTGAATTAACACGCTTTCTATTTTTAGATTCACAACTAACAGCACCTACTATTTTATCGACGAGTGCGAACGTCACTGTTTGAGAAACTTTTACTAGACATGCCGATTGACTGGACAACATACTGCGAAGTTGCTGACGACAACATCAAGCGGGCCGGCAATGAAAGAAAAATTTTATATATATATTTTTTTTTTAAGTTGAACTGGGTCACCTGCACACAGAGTGTGCTGCATATATGGAGGGAACATTTTCGTACTCTGCTCGTTCCCGAAGGCAGCACAGGTGCCGGAATTATGTCATTCTTCGTCGACAGAGTATCTTGTCCACCACTAAGTGATCAGCCCGGCTTAAATACAAAAACGGGAGGAATACTGGGTTGGTACTTGTGCCAGAAACATTTCAGTGCAAAGCGTAGACAAGAGATTGTGTGGATTCTGTTGACGTGTGATCTTCGTTGATGCCATTTTCGCAACCCTGTGTTTTGGTTTGGGCCGGCCATATGGACAGGAGGTTCCGGCCTCTGAAATCCTGCAGCAATCGGTGGACCACGCCATAAATAAGGGAGTATATTTGGTGATATGATGCGACGCAATAGAGGTAAGAGATTACTAGAGTATTTATTACTAACCAACCTTAAAATATGTAACAGGGGAAGCTCCCCACATTACGGAATAGGGTGTACGAAACGGTATTAGATATTATGTTACGAATGTGGCCATGACGAATGTGGCCATATCAAAGATAGAAGGGTACATAATGCATATTCCTTTTCGGACCGTAATAGAATACTTTTCACCACAGAAGTAGTAAGGGTTCTTAAATATTAACGGCCGATGATGACTTTGAATAAACACAAAATATTTAGGAAATTATTGTCATTGCTTTTTATTATGATAATTTTGGTACGGTTCAATTATGTATGGATCAAAATATCGTCCAAATGGCCGCCGCGACCTCGACGGCACACCTCCATCCGATGGTCCAAATTTTCGTTGACGGTGAGGCGAATTACCTCATCTTTTAGCTCTTGAACTGTTGCTGGCTTATCGACGTACACATTTTCCTTCAAATAAGCACAGATAAAGAAGTCCAACGGTTTCAAATCACATGATCTTGGCGGCCAATTGACATCGTCCCCACGTGAGATAACACGGCTATTGAATTTGTCGAGCAAACGAGCCATTGTTTCGTTAGCTGTGTGGCAAGTGACATCGTCCTGTTGAAACCACATATAATCCACATCCATATCTTCCAATTCGGGCCATCATCAGTTCGTTATCATCTCACGATAGCGAACACCATTCACAGTAACTGATCCATTCACAGTAACGGCCACACTATCGCGAACAGCAGCAATATTTTCTGCAGTACGAGCTGTACGCGGAAATTTTGAACGATTTTTCCGATTGTATGCACATTTGTACGATTGAACTGACCGAAAAAATCACGAAGTATATGCATTTTGGAAGCTAGACATTGGAAGCTAGACATCACAAAGCTGCAGACCACTGAGATAGCCAATGCCTACTCCAACCAACTCTCTCAATTACTCCATACAAATCCCCCTAGTTCTGATGTTCCCGACATGCAGCGGCAGCATATTGCGAATTCTATGACCACTGCCGCAACAACCGTACTGGGTTATGAAAATCCACGCTCAGACTAGCCCTGGTACGATGACGAATGTCGCGAAATGTCTGAGGAAATGGATGCTGCATACAAGGAAAACTGCAGCCAATGGCGACGCGTGCGGTGACGGAGCGTTATAAAGAGAAAAGGAGGGAGATGAAACGCCTGTTCAGACGGAAAAGCGTCTGTGGAAGAAAAGAGAGAGCCAGGATATCGAAAACTACAGGGATAGAGGTGAGGCCCGAAAGTTCTACCAAAAGGTAAAAAGTAAAGGTTTTGGAACAGGGATCCCCACCTGTAAGGACAGAGACGGAAATCTGGTCACGGACACTCATAGTGTGCTGCAAATATGGAGGGAACACTTTCAATCTCTTCTCGTTCCAGAAGGCAGCATAAGTGACGAAATCGCACCAATCATCGACGATGGAGTAGACTGTCCACCACCGAGCCAAAGCGAGATCAGCACGGCAATTGCGCGGCTTAAAAATAATAAAGCTGCGGGAGCCGATGGACTGCCGGCAGAGCTTTTTAAAGCCGGCGGCGATAACCTGGTAACAGAGCCATTTTCTACCAAGCGAGGCTTTAGACAAGGCGATAGTCTGTCCTGCGATCTCTTTAACATCGTAATGGAGATGATCATGCGGAAAGCAGCAGTAAACAGGAATGGCACCATATTTAATAAAAGCCACATGTTGCTAGCGTATGCTGATGATATAGATATTATTTCACATGGATTGCGAGATGTTACTGCCGTGACACACTGAATTTGACCAAACATATCAAACAATAAATAACATCGGCCTCTACAATTTAACCACCCTTTAGGTCACAGGAACAAACCGTACAGAAATCCACGTAAAACAAACTGGACACAATATCGACATCTGCGGACTCCCAACAGTTGCCAGTAGATTACTGACATAGAAAAGATGATTTAGGAAATGACGAGTATAATAAAAGCCTGTTTTGAGAAGTCGTGTCATATTACTTACCCAGCGGGAAAATCTCAGACTGTGTGGTGGAATGAAGAGCTGAGAGATAAACGAAAGAGCACGAGAAAGCTGTCCAACAGGGCCAAGCGGTCTAAGGAACAAACGGATTTGGACGCATATCGCATAAGCTTCAATGAATACAGAAGGAAGCTTAAGCGGTCTTCATGGGTGAATTTCTGTGAAACAATTAAGGGCGTATATGAGGTCGCGCGTTTTCAGATGTGTTCAGAAATCAAACGGTGACTGGACTGAGTCCGCAGAGGACACGTTGGAAATTTTGATGAGTACACACTTCCTGGAATGCGAAATGCTCACACACCCGGCAGCAATCCGGTGTGGATCTAGATCACAGTGATCTAGCAGTTATACGGTCGTTTCTAGAAATTAAAACACCCAACGTCTGCTGGCTGCTTTCCACATCTGATCCTCCCCTAAGCCAAAAAGGTCACAAATGGGTGGGTAAATAACTATCAAAGAGTCATAAGTAGGTAAAGTTCAGCCTCATTTAGGCACTAAGCCCGCCAATGTCCCTGTAACCAACAGAGTCTGACATCCAAATGTTTTAGGTCATCCAACTTCTCATTGCAGTTCCTCACTAACTTTGAATAACACCATGTGGAATTGAGGGTTATCCGCCTGCTAGTATTGTTTCCACATCCCATAATACCCTGGGCGGCTTTCGGAATGGTCAGATTCTCGGACTGAAAAATAGTTCGTGCGATATGTAGCCTGAAAGAAAGGCTTGGCAGCTGGTTCTCGCTGTATACACCAGCATTAGTGACATGTTCCTCACGTCGATAACCGCAGCAGTCTTGACCCCAGACGATGATTAAGGACCCGTGAACATAAGATTCACATCTGTCCCATCACCGCGGTGTTGATGCTCGGTTTTACAAGTCTTTATAACCGCCAGATAATCAGATGGCTAAGAAACCTGGCGTCAGGATGATTCTTCTGATACTTCATAACGTGTTTCTTGAGGTTTTCAATAAGGTTTTGCTATCCCTGAGAGAGCAGAACGGCATCGCAGCTGTCAACACCTTCTCCATACAGATTTTGACCCTACTTATTAGGTTGCCCTGATTTGTTCTGCCCGGTTACATACAGATTGACGAGGAGTCAGTGGCATCTTGGATGGTCAAGGTATGGTCCGCCGTATATCAGTTTTTGAGGCACAGTCCGGTCCAGACTCCCTTGAACATGGTTGTTGTTCAATACAGAACACTCGATGATCGTACCCTCCATGTTATCTTACGACAAGATGATGTGTGAGCTGGTGGCACATATGGTGGTTTCATATTCTGAGGTCAGGGCACTCTCACTTTATGCCTCATATCATTTGATATGATCCAAAAGTGTTACACATAGAAGTAGTCACTTTAGGCCCTAAGTTTCTTTAAACCAAATTCGTTTCATGACTTTTTAAGTCGTTTGAGCCATGTCCGTCTGTCTGTCCGATTGGTACACACGATAACTTTCGAAAAACGAAACCAAATGTTTTGAATCTTTGCAATATTTCGCCAAAACTTCTTACTGTATTGAACATGGGCTACATTGCTACGCCCCTTCGCGTACGTCCCATACAAATGTACCATTCTGCCCACTTACAAAATCGAGTAAAAATATCAATATACCCAACGCGATCGTGCCCAAATTCTGTATTTTGTAAAACTAAATGAGGATACAATTTTTGAGAACAAATTTGAAGTCTAGCCACGCCCCTTCTGGTACCTCCCATACAAATGTACTATTTAGCCCACTTTCGAAATCGAGATGTAATATCAAAAAACCCAACGTGGCCGTGTCCAAATTCTGTATTTAGTAAAGCTATAGCAAAATAAAATTTTGGAGGAAAAAAAAGAAGTCTAGCCACGCCCCATCTGGTACCTCCAATACACATCTATCTGGTACCGCCCACTTTATTTATCAATTAATATTATTTATACACCCAACTCGACCCTGCCCAAATGCTGTATTTAGTAATGCTAAAGCAGAATAGAATTTGGAGAAAAAATCTAGAAGTCTAGCCACTCTCCATATGGTACCTCCAACACCCATCTGGTTCCGCCCACTTATATATCGATTAATATTATTTAAGAAGACTCGACTCTTCAGCGAAACAACAAGAGCTGAAGGAGCGGAATAATGTGTGTAATTCTACCAGAAGATAAATGGTAGGGTACATGGAAAAGGTCTTCCCTCCTGTAAAGACAAGGAAGGTCAGCTCGTTACTGACACCGAGAGCGTACTGAGTGTATGGAAATATCAGTTTTGCAGCCTAAAATGATGTCTAAAATCTCGGCTGCTAAAAATTGTGTACCAATCCGGGACGACATCATCGAGTGAACCCCTTCGATCCAAGCTAAGATAACAACTGTCATATCCTGCCTAAAGAACAACAAGGCCGCTGGGACTGATGGTCTTCCAGCTGAGTTGTCTAAGGTGGGTGGAGATGATCTTGTTTTAAGCATGCAACACCTCTTAGAGAATATTTAGCTTCAGGAGAGCATGTGCTATGTCCTATCTACAAAAAAGATGACCGTAGTGAGTGTAAAAACTACCGTGAAATTAGCCTCTTACCGATTGGGTATAAGGTGTCCTGTGAACTTCTAAAGCAATTTGTGAAAAACCTGATTGGACCTTATCAGTGAGGCTTTAGACCAGGCAAATCCACGACGGATCACGTTTATATACTACGGCAGATTCTGGAGAAAACCCATGAGAAGCAAATCGACACTTACCACCTTTTTGTCAATTAAAGAGTTGCCTTCGATAATCCCATCGGTATACCTGCGAAGATTATTCGCCTCTGCCGGTGTACCCTTACGAATACGACATCTTCTGTTCGGTCTGGCAAGGATCTATCTGCGCCAATCGATACGACGAGAGGTCTTAGACAGGGTGATGGTTTGTCATGCATACTGTTAAATAAAGTGATAGAGAAGGTGTTAAGGAAAGCAGCGGTTAACATGTCTGGCACCATATTTAATAAGAGCCACATGCTGCTCTCATATGCCGATGATATCGACATTATCGGTCGAACGATGCGAAAGGTAACAGCTGTCTTCTTATCTGTTGAAAGGGAGTCAGCGAAATGGGTTTAGCAGTGATTGAGGACAAGACGAAGCTAATGGTACAAAGTGTTCACCAGTTGGGGACGATGCGTGAAGGTTGAAAACTATTGCTTTAAGGAAGTGATTAAATTTATCTACCTCGGATCCGTCATGAACAAAAATAACAGTGTCAGCCTTGAAATAAAACGGAGAATAGTGCTCGCCAACAGGTGTTTCTTTGGGCTACGTGTGCACTTCATAAATACCATCCTATCTCGAACCACCAAAGTCCAACTGTGTCAGGTACTAATTTTACCGGTCCTGTTGTATGCCTCCGAATATTGGGTGCTTACACGGGCGGATGCAGTTCATCTGGCGGTGTTTAAGAGAAAAATACTCCGCAAAATATATATAAAATATATGTACCCATTTGCGTAAACGGCGAGTTTAGGAATCGTATGATCCATTAGCTGTACGAGTTATACCACGACATTGATGTGGCCAAGCGAATCAAAGTTCAACGATTACGCTGACTAGGCCATGTCGTAAGAATGGATGAGGAAACTCCAGTATGAAAAGTATTCTATCAAGACCTCGAAGGACTGCGCAAAAGAGGGAGAAGGACCGAAGAGGGAGAAGGACCAAAGAAGGAGAGGACTACGTTGGAAGGACCAGGTGGAAGAATCACTGACGCTGCTTGGTAGAACTTCGAGAAAGGTATTCTATCAAGACCTCGAAGGACTGCGCAAAAGAGGGAGAAGGACCGAAGAGGGAGAAGGACCAAAGAAGGAGAGGACTACGTTGGAAGGACCAGGTGGAGGAATCACTGACGCTGCTTGGTAGGACTGACTGGAGACGGTGCGCACAAGATAGAAGCGAATGGAAATCTCTAATCAATTTGGCCTCTGACTAAGACACTAAAATATAAATATATATGTTTTCAAGATGTTTTTAAGGCTAATAATAATAGAAGATTTTATGTTTTACTGAGGGTGGTGGTATATGTATGTCGGTTTTCCCGTCTGAAGCTTTCGTACTGGTTTGATCTCCTTTCTGTTCAGTGTTTCGTCATCAGTGTTTGTTGGTTTTCCATATTCTGTTTTGTTTGTTTTTATTTGGCCTTTTCAAAACTGTCAACTACTATGTCTAGATAGTCCAAGTTTACAAAACACAAAAACAAATTTTAATATATCAGTTGATAACTATCTTACTGAGACTTCTAGAGACACTAATAACATCTTATAATGTAGCAAAATGCCAAATCCTTTCCATCTTCTTACAGTTACATACTTCGATATAATTTTCATAGGTAATACAAAACTGATTTCTTTATAGTGCAAATTGGCTTGATTTTGCATAAATTGTTAATTTCCAATGACCGGAAAGATCAATTTGCTACAAAAATTTCAGTTCCACGAATATCCTTACATCAACCCATTGTACTTCCTGTAGCTGCTGGCGTTCTTTAATTGCATTTACTTTATATAACTCCTACACTTTTGTACCTCTTAAAAGGGAAAACCACACATTTCCTAGACAAATATCCTTTTCTCACACCATGTAAATTCTTTTCCTCTTTTTCTCCACTTCTGTCTCTTTCTCTTCCGCTTTGTCTCTCTGCTGCTGTTGTTTTATTACATTTAATGTATTTTCCGATTCAATTTGATGTGTTTATTTACGAGTGTTGTATTGTTGCCCTTATTTATTTACAATATTTATCAATTATTTACAATGACCGTCCGCTTCACACTGAGTTGGCTTTTATTTGTTAACTTCGTCCTTACTGAGTTAAGTCTGAGTGTGCCTTTGGCTGTGTCTGTCTGTCTGTTTGTCTGCGCCATAGTCCTTGAGCAGACGATTTGCTTTACTTGCCTGCCTGCCATGTCGGCATGTTGGTACAAGAAAATTGTAATACAACAAGATACAATTTATTATTGCCCCTGGGCAATAGGAGTTAATGACGAGGATGATGTGAGTCTTTATATAGGAGTTGTTATTGTTGTTGTTATTGTTATTGTTAACGTAATGTAAGTAATGGTCAGTTTTGTTTAAGCTATAAGTATAATTGCAACTGTGGTAGTTGATGTGGATGTGAGAAATCATTGTGGTAGGATGAAATAAAAGTATAGCTGTTAATGTTTGTGGTTTGAAGGGGGTTGGGAAGTTTTATGGGGCAACGGTATTAATTCTAAGAGGTATGGTACTTATTTTAAATTAACCCAAATAAGGTAAGGAGAATACAATTAGTAATACTTGTATGCCAAATTATTTATAATAGCCTAAGTATGTTGTGCCTTAACCTTATTTATAGTTTTGTGAGGAGGACTCGAATAGAAGCGTGTTAACTTACTCAATCGTGAAGAGTTGTCTACATATCATGAAATGGGTGAAAGGAGAAACTATGTTAGTACAATGTACTATAGTATCAAACTTAGCTAGCTTTAACAGTTATCTTCAAGCTATTTCCATATCTTTTTATCAAATGTTTTTAATTTAATGTAAAGTGTCTATGTCTTGCAGTTAATAATACAATCGAATATGACAAAATTCTTAATGGATTCTGTCGAATGAGTCAAATTTGTTTTTTTATTGATACACTAGATCGACTCTATAATACTGCCACATCTTTGTTAATTACTATATGGCTGTCACCAAAATTCCACATTTTCACCAACTTTCGTCAATCAAATGATGATTATACTTCACCTACATTTCATTACTTACTTAGCTGGTACTTCTATGCAATCCCAGTGGATTATATACCGCACGTAGAAAAATATTATAAGCGCCTCGATCTTCTGCGCTTCTTCTCCAGTTAGTCACACCGAGTTCTGTAAGGTTCTCAGTAACCTGGTCTTTCCAACGGAGTTTAGGTCGCCCTCTTCTGCGCCGTCCATCGAGTTCATTGTCGAAGACTTTCGAGCTGGAGCATTTTCGTCCATGCGTACAACATGACCTAGCCAACGCAACCGTTGCACCTTAATGCGTTTGACCACGTCAATGTCAGTGTACAGCTCGTACAGCTCATGATTCATACGACGCCGATACTCTCCGTTAACGATGATGGGCCCATATGTTTTACGAAGTATTTAACTCTCGAATACCGCCAGAACCGATTCATCCGCTTGTGTCATAACCCAGGATTCTGAGCCATACATTAAGACAGGTATAATTAGTATCTGGTATAGCTTAAGTTTTGTTCGTCGAGAGAGGGCTCTGTCATTGAATCGCTGGCTTAGTCCGTAGTAGCATTTATTTGCAAGCAGGATTCTTCTCCGGATTTCTAGGCTGACATTATTTGCTTTGTTAATGGCGGAGCCTAGGTAGACAAAATTATCTACCACCTCAAAATTATAGTTGTCAACGTTCACGCAGTTCCCAAACGAGTAGATTCTTTGTTCGTTGAAACTAATAACTTCGTTTTGTCCTCGTTCATCGTTAGGCCCATTTTCGCTGATTCCTTCTGAATACCTGAGAAGGCTGCAGTCACATCCCGCAGTTTTCGACCGATAATATCTACGTCATCAGCATACGCTAGTAGCATGTGGCTTTTGTTGAATATAGTGCCACTCGTGTTTACTGGAGCTTTTCTCATTATCATCTCCATCACAATGTTGAAGAGATCGCACGATAGGCCGTCGCCTTGTTTTAGGCCTCGTCTGGTATAGAATGGCTCCGTAAGGTCCTTGCCAATCTTCACTGAAGACTTCGTGTCATTCAGCGTTATTCCGCAAAGACGTATCAGCTTCGCTGGAATACCAAATTCAGCCACGGTTTCAAGTAATTTCTGCCGTATCGGGCTGTCCAAGGCAGCTTTATAGTCGACGAAAAGATGGTACGTGTCGATCTGTTTCTCTTGGGTCTTTTGCAGGATTTGCCGAAGTGTGAAAATCTGGTCAGTTGTTGATTTTCCAGGTCTAAAGCAACGCTGATAAGGCCCGATCAGGTTGGATAACACTGGCTTTAGTCTTTCACATAGCACACTCGACAGGACCTTATATGCGATGGGTAAAAGGCTGATCCCGCGGTAGTTGGAGCACACACTTGGATCAACTTTTTTCAGCACAGGACATATACGCTTACATTCCAATTGTCGGGCATGCACTCTTTAAGCCAAACCGTGCGCTGGAGCTGGTGCATGCTCGTTATCAACTCCTCGCCACCGGACTTGAAGAGCTCTGCGGCAGACCGTCGGCACCGGCTGCTCTTCTTACCTCGGCTTGACTTGGTGGTGGACATCTAAGCCGTCGTCGACAATTGGCGTGATAACTTCACGTGCGCTGCCTTCTGGGACCAGCAGTTTCTGGAAGTGTTTCTCTCCATATGTGCAGCACACTCTGCGTATCCCGTGACCAGATTTCCATCACTGTCCTTACAGGTGGGGAGGCCATTACCGTATCCATTGCTCTTACTTTCTGGTAAAATTTTCGGGCCTCACCTCTATCCTGTATCGCTCTATATCCTCGTTCTCCCGTTCCTTCATCTGACTTTTTTTTTCGCCTAAATAGCTGCCTCGCCCGTTTTACTTTCTCCTTATGCCGTTCCCTAACAGCACGGGTTACAATTGGCTGTAGCGTTGCCATATAAGCAGCATCCTGTTCCTCAGACGCTATGCGACATCTTCATCGTACCAGGATTCGTCTGAGCGCCGCTTTTCATATCCTAGCAATGTTGTTGCGGCGGTGCCATGGAATGCGCAATATGCTGCCACTGTGTATCGGAATGTCAGAAGTAGAGGCGTTGTGTCGTAAAAGTGGAGAGTTGTTCGGAGTAGGCAGTAAGCTATCTCTGGGTTTGCAGCTTCGCGATGTCCAGCTTTCTTTGTGTTTGGTTACGTGCGTTTTTCGCTCTGCTCAATCTTGTGCGAACCTTGGCTGCAACCAGCTAATGATCCGAGCCAATATAGTACCACGGATCACACGCACGTGCATGACACTAGATGCATTTTTGGTGTTTTGATCGGGGGATAGCCAAGTTGCCTTGTGAATATCTTTGTGCTGGAATCTGGTTCCACTAACTACCATGTTCCTTCCCACTGCGAAGCTAACCAGCCAAAACCCGTTGTCTGACGTGTCGGTATGCAGGCTGAATTACCGATCGATGGACAAGAACATCTCCCTTCCTATTTTTGCATTAAAGTCTCCAGAACAATTTTAATGTCGTGGCCAGGGCAGCGATCATATGTGTCCTCTAGGCGCTCGTAAAATGCATCTTTAATCTCATCGTCATTATCTTTCGTCGGGGCGTGTACACAAATCAGCGTGATGTAAAAATATTTCGCCCGGGTGCGAATGGTGCCTATTCGGTCACTTACAGGGTTAAACCGCGAGACCAGGTGTCGAAGTCTCTGCCGACTATGAAACCACATCCAAATTCGTGTCTTTCTGCATGGCAGCTGTAAAAGATGTCACAGTTCTTTCGTCGTGTGCATCCCTGTCCCGTCCATCTCATTTCCTGTATGGCGGTGATGTCAGCCTTGTATTTGTCGAGGACATCCGCCAGTTGAATAGAGGCACCATCTCCGTATAGAACTCGGACATTCCAGGTGCATATCCTAAATCACGGTCCTTATATCGATATTTCATTATCTGCCTCAAAATTAAATGACCGGCTACGTTCTTAGTGCTATTTTTTGTATGCGATTTATCTTACGCGATTTATCTTACACTACCTAAGACAATCGAGAACCTTGTAAGTCTATATGTCCTGCATTACGCTTAATCACAACTCATATCCTGTCAATTAATTTACTCACTGCGTTCAATAATAACAACCGCTGGCAAGCTCTTTGCCACACACTTACCTATACATAGTCCGTTAGGGTAAGATCTGTGTGAACATTTGATGACGGCTGTTACGTTATGTTGCTGTTGGCAACGGCAAAAAAAAACAAACAGGACGATTATAAAAGACTGCATACGGTATTACTCTTTCGACATGTTTTGACATCATTACAATAATTGCTGCCGTACAATATATCCGGTGATAAGTTTTGCAACAAGAGTCATTTTTTGTCCCGCTGTCTGTAATCTTTTGTCGTCGTTGATGATGCGGCCTTTGTTCCAGCTGCCATCGTTATTTGCTTTTCGAAAGAGGCATTAATCCTTAAACAATTTGCTGAACACGTTAAAATGCCTGAGATGCAAAGGAGAGCGAGAGTGAAGTACACATATACTAGTAATGGGTCAGCGTGACTTTTGGAGAACGTACACCGCATACAAATTTTTGTAGCAACGAGGCATAAAAAAAACTTAATTTCCCTTTGCACCCCATGAATGAGGTATGGGATAGCTTCTCGCGTTGTTGTGAATTAACACGCTTTCTATTTTTAGATTCACAACTAACGGCACCTACTTGTTTATCGACGAATGCGAACGTCACTGTTTTGAGAAGCTCTTACTAGACACGCCGATTGAATCGACGCTTAATACTTATTTCCACGAGGCATAAGTCCTTTAAAAACTTGGTTCAAAACGTAAAATTGATTTTGGGGGGGACGATTGGTCAGTTAATATTTCCCCAATACTACTTACGGTGTTGCAACTGGGCTACATGGCCCCACCCCTTCTGGTACCTCCCATACAAATACATCATTCCGCCCATTTTAGATATCGAGAAATAATATCAATACAACCAACGGGATCGTACCCAAATTCTGTACTTAGTAAAGGTTTTCTATAATAAAGTTTTGGATACAAATGTACCTTTCCGCCCACTTCAGAGATAAAGTAATAATATCAATAAATCCAACGCGATCGTACCCAAATTCTTTATTTAGTAATGCTATAGCCGGATACAGTTTTTGGAGAAAAAAACTGGAAGTCTAGCCACGTCCCATCTGGTAGCTCCAATACACATCCGGTACCGCCCACTTTAGAAATGGACTTATATTATTAATATACCTAACGCGATCGTGCCCAAATTCTGTATTTAGTAAAGGTTAGGCAGGATAAAGTTTTAGAGAAAAATTTAGAAGTCTAGACACGCCCCCTCTGGTACCTCCCATACAAACGTACCTTTCCGCATACTATAGAGATGGAGTAATAATATCAATACACGCAACGCGATCGTGCCCAAATTCTGTATTTATTACAGCTTTAACAGGATAAAGTTTTGGAGAAAAATTCTGGAAGTCTAGACACGTCCCCCTGGTACCTCCCATACAAATGTACCTTTCCGCCCAGTTTAGAAATCGAGTAATAATATCAATATAATAGATTTTTTTCTTTTACTGAGGGTGTTGGTATATGTAAGTCGGGTTGCCCGACTGAAACTTTCTTACTGGTTTTTCGTCTTATTTTGGGGCAAATTAATAAAAACAGATATCATCGTTAGGTGTCTGGTTTTTACTAAACCTGTCGTAGGACTTGTACTGTTGAACCGGTTCAAGACACATCACAAAGTATCAGTTAGGTGTCAATTGACACTTTAGTGGCCAACCCCATACAAAACGTATCGGTTCTCTACATACAAAAGTTCCGGAACTAGAACCGGTTCATGCACCCCAGGGAACCGGTTTAGTGACTGGTACTTTACTGGTTCATTTTCCCGTAGGGTAATGCCAAATCATTGTGACATGCAACGCGATTGACTAAAATGTTTAAATGATGAAACTTTATTATGAAAACAAATGTACGATAGTGCAAACGCTGAACGCGTTGGTCTATTAACGGCAGACGCGGTGGTTTTAAGTCAATTGTAAAAGACTGCATAAAGACTCTCCAACAATTGGTGTCCCAACACATAACGCCCGTGGAGTACACAAGAACTTGACCTATAGTAGACATCAACTTGGGGAATTTTGCATCGGGTCTTGGTACTTCTTCCGTACAAATCCAACAGGCCGAGAAGCTCAAACTTGACACAGTACAATACATGATTTTGGGACTCAATTCTGAGAACTGCAGGTGAAAGTAGCCCCGAAAAGAAGAAGTTCTGCATCATTCGTTTTGTCAAGTTACATGCCATAATAATTTAATATCGATTTGATTTTAGTAAGTATCGTCGCGTTTTAGACTCTTTTGATTGACATAACATAAATACTATATGGTGACGTATGATTATCATAAGTATTAATCCACGTTAATCATACGCCACGGAGTACAACATTTTTATTATAACTGCTACAAAATAAACACAGTTGATAATAATTTGTGGACTGGAAATCTTAAACTGTTGCTAAGGTAGGGAAACGTTATATGAACAGACTAAAATAATTGTAATTAACAATTTTTTATACCATCACCCTTAGGGATGAGGGTATATATCCTTTGATACGACCCAAAAGTGTAACACATAGAAGGAGTCACTTTAGACCCTAGATTTCTTTGAACCAAATTCGATTCATGACTTTTTAAGTCGTTTGAGCCATGTCCGTCTGTCTGTCTGGCTGTCCGGCTGGTGCGCATGATAACTTTCGATAGACGCAACCATATGTTTTGAAATTTTGCACGAGTTAATATTTTCCCAAAACTACTTACGGTATTGCAAACGGGCTACATGGCCCCGCCCCTTCTGGTACTTTCCGTACAAATACATCATTCAGCCCTCTTTAGAAATCGCGTAATAATATCAATACACCAAACGGGATCGAACCCTAATTCTGTACTTAGTAAATCCAAAAACAGCATAAAGTTTTGGAGAAAAAACTGGAGGTCTACCTACGCCCTTTCTGGTACCTCCCATATAAATGCACCTTTCCACCCATTTTAGAGAAGAAGTAATAATATCAATACACCCAACCGGATCGTACCCAAATTCTGTACTTAGTAAAGCTATAATAGGATACAATTTTTGAGAAAAAATCTGGAAGTCTAGCGACACCCCTTATGGGACCTCCCATACACATCTGGTACCGCCCACTTTAGAGATCGAATAATAATATCTATACACTCAAAGGGATCGTACCCAAATTCTGTATTTAGTAAAATTTTGGAGAAAAAATCTGGAAGTCTAGACACGCCCCTTCTGGTACCTCCCATACAAATGTACCCAATTTAGAGATGGAGTTAATATATCAATACACCCGATACGATCCTACTCAAATTCTGTATTTTATAAAGTTATAACAGGATAAAGTTTTAGAGAAAAAATTTGAAGTCTAGACTCGCCCCTTGTGGTACTTCCCATCCATACAAATGTACCTTTCCGTCCACTATAGAGATGGCGTTATAATATCAATACACTCAACGCGATCGTGACCAAATTCTATATTTAGTAAAGCTGTAATAGCATAAAGTTTTGGAGAAAAAATCTGGAAGTCTAGCGACGTCCCTTATGGGACCTCCCATACAAATGTGGCACTCCGCCCACTTTAGAAATCGAGTAATAATATCAATATAATACTGAGAGTGAGGGTATATGTAAGTCGGGTTGCCCGACTGAACTTTTCTTACTGGTTTAATACTACTACTACTTTCACGTGCAGTTCTCAGAATTGAGTCCCAAATCAATGTGTTCAAGAATGTTGCACTGTGTAATCTACTGCAAATGGGGCCGGCAGTTGTATAGTGGTTAGAACACACGACTACCATGCGGGAGATCTCAGGTTAGACTCCTGGCTCCAGTAATCTAAATTGTTCTTTCATTGCTGGCCCCCTCGATGTTGTCGACAGTAACTTCGCAGTATAAGTGTCGAGTCCATCGGCTTGTCTAGTAAAAGCTGACGTTCGCATCTAGTAAAAGCTGACGTTCGCATTTGTCGATAAACAAGTAGATGGCGTTTGTTGTCAATCTAAAATAGAAAGCGTGTTAATTCACAATAACGCGAGAAGCATCCCATACCTTATTCATGGGGTGAACAAAATTGATTTAATAACGTGGGTGTAATAGTCTAATGAAATTCCAAGACCCATCGGGCACTTTGTATGTGGGTTACCCAAAAGCCTGGTCTGATTTTGTTCAAATTATGTACAATAATAATAGTAGCCAGAATAGTAATGTTGTCAAACTTTGGTCCGAATTCCCTAATCCAATAGGGTGTAATAGTGTGAAATAGTTTTAGAGCTCACCCTACCCTTTGTATAAGAGGTACCCGAAGGCGTGGCAATTTCGATTTAAACTTTGAGATTTTCTTAATTTTGGCTTGGTACCAAAAGTCACTAATTTTCATGTTGCTGCAACTACTCCATCTGCTTTCGATCTATCGATGCAAGGGGACAAAGCACTGAGCGGCGACGTCAGTGTCCCTTACTGTTTCAAAAGGGGAAGCAGCCTCAATTGCGAATACTACAAAGTCCTTAGGGTTTAATAATAATTTAATAGCCAAGTAAATGTGAACTACTTAGCAATCGAGGTCTACAATTTTGAGAGCAAGCTACCGAAATTGACGTAATTTCTTAATTTTGGGTATGTCAGTGTAGGAGATTTCGCCACATTGGTCAAAGTGCGGCTTATCAAGCCATTTTTTCTATTACATATATAGGTCCGTAGCGCCTGGTTGCTATGCAAAGTGGGGTGAAAAAAACTCTACCAGCGATTTCAGTTCCAACCACAGCCTGCGTAATGCACCTAAACAACAACAAGTACTTAGGCTAGAGACTAAGTCATATTGCCTCCGAACGCCCCACGCCATCGACCACAGTACCCGGCTCGGCGCTACCTGCTACCAAATTGTGATTTAAGGAACCATACTTCACAGAATTGAATGATTGGAAGCGCAAGTTGTCCAAAGGTGTCAAATCAAACGCACGGAATGGCCAATTTCAAGATCTATTTCTTGAGATTATTCGGTGTCCAAATATTTGGCTTAACAAAGTGATGATTTCACTCGCTGTATGATATGTTGCGCTCTTTATTGTGGGAACCATTCCTCCTCCAAATGATCTGCAAATAGTCAAATGACGACTTCGGCATGTAAACTGATCCAAACAGTGATTTTTTCGGGATGTAATGTAGTCTAAAGTGTCTTATGAGAATTGTGCTCTCTCTCTCTCTCTCAAAAAATTACAGTTCTACTTGTCTACATTTCCGTTATTACAGAAATGAGCCTCATCGCTAAAGATGATGATGAAGATAAAGAGCTCTATCAGTTTGGCGAATGGAGCACAAAATACATCACCACGATTTGTAAACGTGGTTTTGCCAAATATACTGATAAAAAAACGTCAAACACATTTTATTAGTATGACAGCTAGTTTTACAGTTATCCCTAAATAAATATACTTTAATGCTAACTGATTGCTGAATGTAGGGTACAACGTTGAAAAACTTGTCATTAATAAATTTTCAGCCATTTATTTTGTGCGCTGCGCAACTGTTGACAATTTTATTTTTTCTCCTTATTTCGCATATTATTAATTATGTGTTTTATGTGCAGTTGATTTATAGCCCAAAAGAGCATCATTTAGGCATGATAACATTTTTTCTTCAAGATGTCGTTTTTTTTTTTAAAATTTGGAATATTTTTCTTACAGATTTAAATATGTTTGTGTTTTTCGTTATATTACTGCTTGA
>CAXIUB010000040.1:0-15959 GCA_964034835.1 Muscina levida | reverse complement strand
GATGGTGTATTAAGAAATTTGAACATTGGGGGGTACAAAAGACCGAAAGGGGATATAACTGGTACCACCGCCCAGACCAAACGTGGGCATAGAATTAGAGGGGGTACCACTCAATTATAGTTGTGCTGTACGAATGTATCTTTCGAACTTTTATGGATAAAAGAGATTAAAGCGGTACAATCACTCAGACAAATGGGATAAAGCTACAATCACATAAATGTGTGTCCGGTCGTCATATGAAACGTTAGCATTTTATCTGTATTGATTACATTCTTAAAAAGTTTCATTGTAGGTACGGGTGAAGCAACGCGAGCCGGGAAAGCTAGTAATCTATATGGATCGATATCACGAATTGACTACATTCTGTGGCCCGACGCATTTAGTATTGAAAATATTGAACAATTTAAATTCTGAGAACAGGAATAAATAAAACAAAATGTCCTTTAACGAGGCACGGAAATCAAAATAAAATATTCTACATATTTTTATGAAAAAATTTGGTCGCACAGCGCAAATAGTCATTACCATGGCATGTGTCTGATCGATTGTGTTCAGAAATCACAGATTTTCATTAATATTTCAAAATAAATATTATTAATGAAGTACGTAAAGTTATTCAAGAAGAATGAACCAAGTCAATTTTAATTTCATAAATGTAAAATTATTTTAAAATTTATGATTTTGAGACATTTTTGTCCGTGGACAATTTTTTTTCGTCATTCCCGTGGGCCAATTTGTTTATTAAGAAAAATGCTTTAAACCGGTTTTTCGGTTAGGGTTAAATTATTAATGTAACGAAAATTCCCGTTAGTTTTAAAGATAATTGACAGAAGTGAAAAATGTAGTCAGTTGTTTGAGAGCTGTTGAAGTGTTTAGTGTTTTTGCGCATGTTCCTAAAATTTCATCATTCCCGTGGTAAGTTTATTTTTCCTTTATTTTATATTATAATTTCCAAATTTGTGGTATTGGTTTGTTCATTTTTTAAGTCTTCATTAGTTTATATTTTATCTTATAACAAATTTTGAAGATTTCCATATTTAAATCCAAGAATACTCACGTTTCCATTATTACCATGGGTATAATCTAAGTAATTTAAGTAAAAATCAGAGGAAAAAAAAACTTGCGCGTAAAATCCTTATCATTCTGAAATATACATGACCCATTGCTTATTAATACATTTTTTTTTAATATAGTTAAAAAAATAACCCATTTTCGCACTTGGCCGTTTTTAACTCTCGATTGTAGTTATTTCGTGATATCGACCCATATATACAACCAGTACAGAAATTTCAGTCAGGTAAACTGACTGATAAATACCATCACCAAATATAAGATATTATTTGGTACTTGAGTTATTGAAACTAATAGATTTTTAATTAAAATTAAGTTACTTATGTATTATTTTTGCCTGCTCCTGGAGCAAAACCGTGTAAAATTTTACTTATTTGCATATGAGGTACAATTAGGGGCAGCACAGCGTGTATTTTTTTTTCGTAAATCAACGTTCAATGAACGCTTACCTTGGAAAAATGTGTCTGAATTTATTGTACATACAAAAATAATATGTCTGTAAAAGGAGCTATATCTGTTATTTATATGGGGGTACCAGAAGAATTATGTCAAATAGTTAGGGTTGCTGAGGTTTTGCTTTCTATTACAATATAAATTAACTGACCAAATTTGGAAGCTAAGGGAGAAATATTAATTTTCCAAAAATAGGCCATTTTATATGGGAGGTACCAGAAGGGGTGATATAGTCCATATTCATTCCTGATTTATATTTTCATCACCGCACGACTAAGGCATAATTTTACTGAATTCAGTGTACTTACAAAAAAGATGTGTATGTAAGACTGTGGGGGTGATTTTCATCATTTATAAGGGAGGTACTAGAAGGGGTGTGTCAAATAGTTAGGTTTTCAAGGGTTTTGCCTTCCATATCAATATAAACCAATCGACCAATTTTCATTACCTCCCAAGAGTCTGTTTGGAAGTTATGGGAGAAATTTTAATTTTTCAAAAATAGGTCATTTTGTGGTACCAGAAGGCGTGAACCGATATAGTCCATATTCATACCTGAGTCCAATTTTCATAAGGGAACATCATACGAAAAATTTGAGTGAATTCAGTTTACTTACAAAAAAGATATGTATGTAAAACTATGAGGGTCAAGTCGGTCATTTCTATTTTCATAGCGATCCGTTAAGGTTTACTCGAGTTATCCTGCTGACCAGCCATCCAGCCAGACAGACGGACATAGCTCAATCGTCTTAAAAAGTTCTGAAACGAATTTGGTCTTAAGATACTTGGGGTCTAACTCGTCTTCTTCAATGCGTTACACTTTTTTTCGTATCAAATGATCATCCCTAAGGGTGATGATATAAAAATGTCAACAAATTTAATTTTATTCAGACGAAATTTTGAATTTTATCGTAAGATAAGTTAATCTGTAATATTTCGGATAATAGAAAAAATCTTGGTGCAAAACTCAAAATATTCCGTAAGAAAATTTTAATTTTTCAACGAAATTTTGCACTGTATCGCTTGATTTAATGATTTCTGTCGACGTAAAGGTGGAAAATTCGTTATGATGCTTGGAAAATTTGGGATTTTTATGTTAAAAGATTAAACACGAAATTATAGAACAATTTCAAAATCTTCCGCATGAGAATAACGCATTGGGCCGATTGTTCAAAACCGCATTGAATACAATGCATTCCAACGACCATAAAATCATTATCAGAGCAGACAAAAGACCCTCTGGTTGCCATGCAGGACAGTTCAATGCTCCCACTATAAATGAATGTGCAGCAGTGATTGTTGGGAAGAATGTGGAATCACGCGATATTGTTCTCAGGCGTCGGGATGGAAGACAACTGAGGCATGACTCAGCGGTCATATGATGCACTTCAATACCCGTTGATGTTATGTCGTGGAGAGGATGGCTATCACTTCAATTTAAAAATGGTTTTCATTCTCAGTTCTCTAAGTTCGAATTTCGATCTTGAAATTAACTTCTGATCGAAGACTTGTGCGTGCTCATGTGCGGCAGTCCACTGTAGACATTGGAATACCAGCGTCAAATCGTTCGATGCACGACGCATTCAATCGCGAATTGCAACGAGATCAAGCATTGGTCGAGAGAATAGCTGACTGAAAGAGTCCGAAAAAATGTGCCGCCATTGCGCCATCGATGCTCCCCCCAGGCAAGACATTCGTAATTTTTTTGATTCTGGCAACATTTGGTCAAGATCGCAAATGTCGTTAGCTGTTGCATCCGCTGGTATTTCTGCCACATTGTTGAAGCGCGGTCGACCTGCATTTTCGCTTTGAAGCTCCTGATGAATCTTCTCATGGTTGACAAGCCAACGTGCAGCGAAATTGTTGCGAGAATGCAAAATCATCATTTGGGATGAATGCCCGATGGCACATAAACGAGTTTTGGATGCAGTTGACCAAACGATTAAGGATTTACGAAGTGATTCGAGATGATTTGGTGTGGCTATGGTATTTTCGTCAAACGCTTCCCGTCATCCCAAAATCTACTGCTGCTTATGAAATTAACGCATTCCTGAAATCGTCATCTTTGTGTTACTGAATTTTCAAGACAGCTACTGGCACTTGGTAATGGACAAATTCCAGTTGATGTTTCAACTGGCTTGATGACGTTCCCGGCAAATTTTTATACCATCACCCTTAGGGATAAGGGTATATATCATTTGATACAAAAAAAGTGTAACGCATTAAAGGAGACGAGTTAGACCCCAAGTATCTTAAGACCAAATTCGTTTCAGGACTTTTTAAGACGAATGAGCTATGTCCGTCTGTCTGGCTGGCTGGTTGGCTGGATGGCTAGTCAGCAGGATAACATGAGTAAACCTTAACGGATCGGTATGAAAATTTAACAGTATTCATATTTTTTAAAACGAACTTATGAGATTGAAAATTGGCAGAATAGCCCCACCCCTTCTGGTACCTTCCATACAAAATTACCTATTTTTGGGTAGTTTATATTTCTTTCATAACTTCCAAACGAACGATCGTAGGATATTTAAATTTGGTCAGATTATTTATCATACAAAAGTAGACAAACACTAAGAAAACCGAAACCTTTGCCATACCCCTTCTGGTACCTCCCATACAAATGAACTTATTGACCCTCATAGTTTTACATACATATATTTTTTGTAAGTAAGCTGAATTCACTCAAATTTTGCATATGATGTTTGCATATGAAAACTGGACTTAGAAATGAATATGAACTATATCGGTTCACGCCTTATGGTACCTCCCATACAAAATTACCCATTTTTCCAAATTTAATATTTCTCCCATAACTTCCGAACGGACACCTAGAGGATAATGCAAATAGGTCGGTTAATTTATCTTGCGATAGGAAGCAAAACCTCAGAAAACCTTACTATTTGACGCACCCCTTCTGGTACCACCCATACAAATTCCCGAATTCACCCTCATAGTCCTACATACATATCGTTTTTTGTAAGTACAATTAATTCAGTCAAATTTGGCGTAACTTGTACAGTTATGAAAATTTGAATCAGGAATGAATATAGATTATATCGGATCACCCCTTCTGGTACCTCCCATACAAAATTACCTATTTTTGAAAAATTAACATTTATCCCATAATTTCCAAACGGGCACTTGGGGGGTAATGAAAATTGGTCAATTAATTTATCTTGTGATAGGAAGCAAAACCTTACAAAACATAACTATTTGACGCACCCCTTCTGGTACCTCCCATACAAAATACCGAACATACCCCCATAGTTTTAAATACATATATTTTTGTAAGTACAGTGAATACAGTCGAATTTTGCGTTAGTTGTACAGTTATGATAATTTGAATCAGGAATGAATATGGATTATACCGGATCACCCTCTGGAAAATTAATATTTCTCCCATAATTTCTAAACTGGCACTTGGAGGATAATCAAATTTGGTAACTAATTATCTTGTAATAGGAATTATTATTGGGTAATGGTATTTATCAGTCAGTTTACCTGACTGAAATTTCAGTACTGGTTTGAGTTTAAATGGTCAAAGGAGGAACTCATCACCAAAGTTTTACCCAGCATTGCAAAAAATTATTAAAATCTAGATTGGATAAGTGAACGGGCCATACTAGCAGCGAAGAATAAGGTTGTCAAAAGCTTGAATGTCATTATTCAAAGTCGAATCGATGGAGAACTGCATTCATACAAATCCGTTGACAGTGTGACCAACGAGAATAAGGCAACCAACTAACCGACAGAATTTTTGAAAAATTTAGTTGTATCAGGAACTCCGCCGCATAATTTACAGCTGACGGTGGGATCGATCATAAGCGTGTTGCGGAATCTGAATCATCTTAAATTGTGCAACGGTACACGTTTGTCGGTCAAGAAAGTGATCATCAATGTGATTAAAGCGACGTTTATCAGGGGCCAATTCCAAGGAGAGAAAATCCTTATCCCACGAATTCCTTTTGCCATGACAATCAATAAATCGCAAAACCCATCAATGAAAGTTTGTGGGATCAATCTCGAATTTCCCTGCTTTTCACAAGATCAGCCGTACGTTGTCTGTTCGCGTATTGGCAAACCGTCTTCATTGTTTGTTTTTACGCCGGAAAACAAATTGAAAAACATTGTTAATCTGATCGCTCCTTACGGCTCTTCACTAATTTCGATTATATATGAACATATGAATTCGTTACCTTAGGAGCGAAACGAAGTTTGCCGGGTCCGAAGTTGTATGGCAGAACAACGTTTGATGGGTCAGCTAATTACACATAAGTTCGGTTTTTTAAGAATTTGTTTGTGTCTTTCTCTTCGATTAAAATTACTTTGCTGTAATTTTGTTACAAATTCTGTTCTTTCCCGGAACATCTTCTTTTTGAAGGCCATATTCTACTTTAAATTTATGTTAAAATGGAACGAAACTTTTTTTGTAACAGATTTTTGCCATAGTTGATTACTACGATGTGTACGAAATAAATCGAAAAAACATATCAAGTATACGCCACAAAGATAGAGTAGGGTGACCTAATAATGTAATTCTTTATTAGGGTGAGCTCTATTTTTAAATCTGTGCAATTCCCAAAAGAAATGTTCTTTGTAGGACATAAATACAATTATACAATTTTATTTAGGGCTAAGGGTATATATTTATTGTCACGAGAAAAAGTGTAACGCATTAAAGGAAAAGAGTTGAACTTTATAAGACGATTGAACTATATCCGTCTGTCTGGCTGACTGAGTGACTATTGGTCAGAAAACCTTCACTGATCCTTATGAAAATTTACCAAAAAATATATTTGCCAAACTTTAAAAATTTAGTTATGGGATTGTAAATAGTAGGGATGTAACGAATGTGCTTTAGCGAATGCGAATACGAATATTGGAATATTTTTTTTGCGAAAGCGAATGCGAATTCTTATTTTTGGTTTTTGCGAATGCGAATGCGAAAGCGAATATTCCAAAATTGTTTAGCGAATGGCAAAAAACTGTTTACGTAAACGAATAATTTGGTTTCATTCCTACTGTCTGCCTTTTCAAATAAAAATATGTATTCCAGTAAAGTAATTAAGCATAAAATATTGATTTCAAAGTAAAACAAAAACAAAAAAATATATAATTCTCAGAAATTCAGTCTTTAAGGTATCTAAACAATAATTTTATTTACTTTCAAAAACGTTGACGTATTCAGTATTCAAAGTTTAGTAGAGCCAAGTTGTATTTAAAAAAAAAGAAGCTTCGCTGCTTTTTCGCTATGCAATCTAGTTTTTAGTGGATCATAGATAAGTCCGGCTCCACTAAACAACTGTTCGCTGGGAACACTTCCCGGAGGCGTAGCTAAGAACTGGCGTGCCAAAGGTACTAACTTTTGGTATTTCGAGCTGTTACGTTTCCACCACAATAAAGGATCTTCTGAAACATTAATTTTTTTCTCTTTATTGTATTCAGCTAACAATTTTAATGCATGAGAGACTGAAAACGTAATGTCTTGCATGTCGTCATCAGTCTCACTATTACTATTACTTGTATGAATGCAAATGCGAATATTGGAATATTTTTTTTGCGAAAGCGAATGCGAATATTGAAATATATATTTATACGAATGCGAATGCGAAAGCGAATGTACAAAATGATGCGAATAATTCGCATTCGCATATGCGAATGCGAACGTTCGTTACATCCCTAGTAAATAGGCATAATATTTTGTTTGAAATCTTTCAAGTTTCTAAGAGGTCTTAAATCAATACTTTAAAGTGATATGTGGTTATATGTTTTACACTACATATTGTGCAAAGGATATAAATACTTTTGGAATTCGAAACATAACTTAAAGATATTATTTGTCAACATGCAAAAATACGTTTCAATTGCAATTGCAGACAAGTCATACTTTTTGCCATAACAATTCATTACACAAAAGTCACGTTGCTTGTTAGTCAAAGTTAATCTTATACTTAAATCCATCGAAATACCTACATACATACATACCTACTAATTTGCTTTCTTATACGAATTCAGATTGACATGCTTAAACCGGCCATGTCATATATTTGTAGCACTTAAGCCTTTAGTAGTATCAGTAAATGAATGGACACAATGAAAACGTATACCCCGCTCTCTCCGCTGGTGGTTTGTGTATAAAGATGATGCCCTTTTCCATCGCGTATATAGTGTATATGCTCGTTAGTGTTTTTTTTTTTTCTTTGCGCTACTTCTTTTTCGGTTGGGGCGTAGGGAAGTGAGTGTGTTGGAAGCTTATTTATATTTTATGAAGTTTACTGTCTTAACGGCCTTCATACGGAATATAGCATCCTTGTGTGTCGTATGTCCTGAGCTGGTTTCCCCTTCTTTGGTTGCTCCTGATGCACTTGCATTAAAGGTCTTTTCATTTTTAAACAAGTAAACTTCCACTAGAAGCTGAGTATAAAGGTTTATTTTACAAACAGCAACGTGAATGCGATAAAATTCAATGCGCTGGTATTAATGTGTTGGCCGATGAAATTATGAAATTAGGCTTAGCTTGAATCAAAGTCACCTTTAGCAGTGAGGGTATATATCATTTGGTACGAGAGTAAGTGTTACACCTTAAAGAAGACGTGTTAGACCCCAAGTTTCTTAAGAGTTATTTTGTTTCAGGACATTTTATGACGATTGAGTTATTTCCGTCTGTCATGTCCGGCTGGTGGTCCCGAGTAAACCTTCATTGATCCTTATGAAAATTTACGTATTAATATTTTCCAATACGAAGTTATGTGATTGTAAATAGGCATTGTGATGTAGTGGTTTGATGATAAGCTTCTATCATGCGGGTGACCAGGGACGTTATGAAACATAGGTATTATTCAGATATAGAAAATAACATACAAAATCAAAGTTGACTTGAAAATTGTTCCCAAAGAGGAAAAAAGGGGCCATTAGCAAAACATGTACTATGTTTAGCGTTTAGTTCCGATAGTACACAAAATTGAAAAGCAGCTCAATACAACATAGCCAGATAGTAGGTGTAGGGATGAAACAATGTTTGGTATTTCATTATTGGCTTTACCTAAACCTTAAATGTTGCGGATGTCCATGCCAACGTTTTTTTTCAATTCCTGCTAATATAACACCTCACTTACGTTAAGAAACCCCCCATAAGGTTGAATAGCAATACGTGTTTATCTCTACGGTGATTTGCACAATATTACCCAGATCATGAGTGTGTGAAAAGTGAGTGAATGTTCATATACCTTGTAGCGTTCCACAAGTCTTGATATTTTCGAGAAGAGTATTACGCAGTGTTTGCATCAGGGGAAATCATTTGGCTACTTATATCCGTTTCGTTCCATTTTTTTTTCGTATTTATTTCTGGCTTTGTATACTTTTGCATTTTTTCGAGCTGTTGGTTGGTTGGTTTGCTATGGTTCTCATGCAGCTTATTTGTGGCACCAAACGAGCAGAACTATGAAGCGTTTGTGTCAGTGTTGGATTTATTTTAATTTTTTTCCTTCTTGAAAATAAAAGTACGAGAAGTATGCTGGTCGGAATTTCACTTTGTGCTAAGGAATATAATACAATTTGCGTTTTGGGTTTTATTGTAGTTTTGTTTTTCTGGCGTATTTCAGATGTTGGAAATTGTTGAGCCTTTAAGGAGAAATGTCGAGTATCCATTTGTGGTTTTGTAATGAAGACGTTATTATTTAGGTATATTTACTGGTCCTTCTTGTAAGTCAAATAAGATTTAGCTTCGAAGTTTTTTCAGAGTCCTTTGCAGCAAGGTGAAGCCGTAATTTCAATGATTTAGACCAGTTATAGTTTTTTTACAGCGCACAAAAATAGCTAAGCTTCATAACTAACTTAGCTCATCCAAATGGTTAGAAGATGAGTGGATGATTGTATACTTTTCTTAACTGGATTCACAAATGATTGAATTGACATTGTGTTGGGGATCGGTGAACCAGACATTTGTTTGAGTACATATTTAGTGGGAATTTACAGGGATTGAACATATGTATCAGTTGTAACTAACGTATTTTACTGAAGCGCCAGAGTCAAGCGGCAATCATCTTGTCACTTTCTATGGGAGTTAATGTCTTTAATTCTATATATTCGTTTAAATTGAGATAATCTTAATACCGTTATGGCAAAAGTTGATATATCACATTTCAGTAATTTTACAGGAAGGGCATATCAGCGTTTTATATAGAAATCTAAAACTTCCTCTTATCTGAGCTGTATCATCTTTTGGCAACTTGATTTAAAAGTCCCTAAAGAAATATTAAATAAACAAAAAACATTTTTCAATTAACTTATTGAAATTTACCGATTTTTAAATGAAATAACTTGTTTATTATTTGCCAAACAACAGAAAAAGACTTTGTTCTACAAAAATCTCAAAAGAAATCATAATTTCTAACGGGTGCGGTAAACCTCCCGGTTTCATATCTCAGTACAACACATGATCTCGAGTTTAATAGCGATTTGAAGTAAGTAAGTATCGTATAGGGGAATTTGTCACGTCTTAGGCTCTTTTGTCTGACATAACAGAAATACTATATGGTGGCGTATGATTACCAATATTCCACGTAAATCATACGCCACGGAGTACAAAAGTTTTATTGCAACTGCTACAAAATAAACCCAGTTTAAAATCATTAGATGAATGGAAAAGTGAAACTGTAGCTAATGTAGGGAAATTTTGGGCTCGTGGTTCTCCAGTTATGTCAAACAAAAGAGTTCAAAACGTGACAAATTCCCCTATAGGATACTCACCCAGGAACATTTTTCAGAACTTGTTGCGAATGGTATTGATACTAGAATCGTTTCTTTTTTCATCGACTTTCTATTCTGTTCTTGGTTTTATATAACCGATTATGTACAACATGTGCACCACAGATTCTGTAGAACAAAAAATTAATATTCCTATTTTTTAGAGGTTATTTATTAAGAAAAACTCAAAAATCGAAGTTAAAATATATTTCGAACTAGCACCCAATTGAAAACCAATTAAATTTCTAAAAACAGCATATGTAATTCAGTTATGTAGCAATTCATTTCATAAAAGGTTCCAGGAGAACATGTTGGTTTTGGGACAATTGCAAACAAAAATAATATATTTTGCAACCGAAAGTGGAAAGTGGAATACTTATCAGTATTTTGCTATTCTACAATTTTTTCTTCGCAACGAAATATTTTGCTGGGCACTCACTTCAAATCGATATTAAATTATTATGGCATGTAACTTGGCAAAAAGAACGATGCAGAAGTTTTTTTTGTCTGCTTTTAAATGAAATTCTCAGAATTGGGTCCCAAATCAATGACCTGAAAAATGTTGTACTGTGTAAGTAACATCTATAAGTACAACGTTTAGAAATTTTTGGAAAATTATTGGGCGAAGTTGATTAAATTGTGTAGGAGGTACCAGTAGAGACAGCAAAACGTGTATGATAATATTTTTTGTAAATCAACGTTCAATAAACACTTGTCTTGTATAGAATTTTACCATATTCAGCGTACTTCCAATAAAAATATGAATGTAAAACTATGGTGACAGTTTCGGCCATGAGTATGGGAGGTACCGGAAGTGATCGGCCGATATAGTCCCTATTTAATGCTGCTTCGAAATCTGACAAGTGTTCATCTTACTGTGAATATACCTGGCTTCCGTGTAGATATGCGTGTAAAACTATGAAGGTGACTTTGGTCATTTTTGTGGAATGAGCGAATATACCATTTGATACGAGAAAAAGTGTAACGCATGTAAAGAGACATTTTAGATTCCAAGTATCTAAAGACCACATTAGTTTTAGGACTCACTCTATCTGGTTCCTCAATAGTATTTCCTCTTTAATATTTCTTCTATAACTTCCTAAGGGACAAATGAAGGATATTTGAATTTGGTCACTTTAAAAAAAAACCGAAACCTTACCCATATCCCTTTTGGTACCTCCCATACAAATGACGGAATTGACCCCCATAGTTTTTCATACATAATTTTTTAGTAAGTATACATATATGTATACTGAAATAAGACATATTTGGCGTTAAATGTACGCTTTTAAAAATTTGAATCAAGGAATGGATATACATAGACTATATCGGCCGACACCTTATATAAACTTTTTTTTATAGTTTTACTACATGTCTAGTAATCTTTGGTTCTATGGCCAATTTAAAATCGGTCAATTTCAATAATTTAGCACTTGAACAATATCATACAATAGCTGACCCGTCAATACTTTGTCCGGCCTGCAAAATTGTTGGTAAAGAAGAGTACTGTAATCCCCTACTAACAATTGGTCTATTACTTTGGTCACACTTTTCGCTAGACAATTATTTTATTTTATTTATCTGAGGTAATGCGTCGCCTATTTTATTTTCTCCCAACTTAGATATTCATTAATGCTTTTTTAGCTGAAGTCTACTTCCTTAGGGAAAAACCACACCAAATAGCATAATCCTTAATTGAGTCTTTTTATCAAGGTGCTAATTGGCGATATTGAATGTCACGCCCCTGATTCTACTGCCTCCAGATGAAGCTTCGAAACATCCGAAATGCTTGCTTTTACTCCAGTAGAGCTATAAAGCCTCTAAATTTTACGAGTATAGGTTCAAGTATTTGGCCCCAACAGCAATTTCTCCGATTTAATTTATATCTGCCCTAAATGAGAAAAATTCTAAATTCACTATTTATTATACCCTCTTCCCAGGTATATATCATTTGATACGACCAAAAAGACGTAGAGAAAGTCACTTTTGATCCTAGGTTTCTTTGAACCAAATTCGATTCATGACTTTTTAAGTCGTTTGAGCCAGGTTCGTATGTAAGTCTGTCTGGATTTCCGGCTGGTACGCACGATAAGTTTTGAAAGACACAACCAAATGTTTTGAAATTTTTGGTATTGCAAATGGGCTACATGGCCCCGCCCCTTCTGGTTCCTCCCATACAAATACATCATTTCGACCACTTCAGAAATGGAGTAATAATATCAATATATCCAACGGGATCGTACCCAAATTCTGTATTTAGTAAAGCAATAACAGGATAAAGTTTTGGAAAAAAATTGGATGTCTAGCCACGCCCCTTCTGGTACTTCCCATACAAATGTACTTTTCCGCCCACTTTATAGATGGAGTAATAATATCAATCAATCCAACGCGATCGTACCCAAATTCTTTATTTAGTCAAGCTATAGCCATCTAAATATACCACTCCACCCTCTTTAGAGAGGTAGTAATAATATCAATACACTCAACACGATCCTGCCCAAGGAAAAATCAATTTCTCTGATTTAGTGATACACCCATGTCCATTGCCCCAATAAGAGTTTCTAAAAATGCTTATACTAATTTATAAAATAAACTTTCACGCCAATGTTCCCGTTTTTATCTTTAGTGCAGTTTGGTGATGGGAGTGATGGTACCAGTTTTAATGCATCTTGATAATTTTTTGGCCCTAAAAGTACGAGTATCGAGTATCGTTCAGCACCCTAGTTCTACAGGGAGTATACTCATTTAGATTTTCATGACTATAGCTTTACCCGTTTGGTCCGGTTCACCTTTAGGGATTAGGGTACATATCGTTTCATACGAGAATAAGTGTAACACATTACATAAGACGAGTTAAACCCCAAGTATCTTAAGACTAATTTCGTTTCAGGACTTTTTACGACGATTGAGCTATGTCCGTCTGTCTGACTGGCTGGCTGGATGGATCGGTGGTGAGCAGGATAACTGTAGTAAACCTTAATGGATCTGTATGAAAATTTACCAGTATTAATATTTTTCAAAACGAACTAATCGGTTTGTAAATGGGCAGAATAGCCCCACCCCTTCTGGTAGCTCCCATACAAAATTACCTATTTTTGGAAAATCAATATTTCTCTGATAACTTCTAAACCGGCACCTGGAGGATAATCAAATTAAGTCAGTTAATTTATCTCTTAATAGGAGGCAAAACCTCTGCAATCCTAACTATTTGACACACCCCTTCTTGTACCTCCTATATAAGTAAACGTTATTGCCCCTTTTACATACATATCATTTTTGTATGTACACTGAATTCATACAAATTTTGCCAAGGTAAACATTCATTAAACGTTGATTTACGAAAAGACACGTTGTGCTGCACCTAATTGTTGCGGTTTTGCTCCGCAAGCAGGCAAAAAATAATACATGAGTAATTTTATTTTTGATGTAAAAGGGAATCGTGGGGATAAAATATCCTCCATTCTCATGATTGAATATTAAAGGTCAAATTCAAACTATAATTGGTGCTGGACATTTTCGGCTGATATCTACTACGCATGTACCATTGTGCATCAATTCGTCACAAAGGTGTCTGAAGATGAACTCGTCGTGGAGTTCGAAACGCGTCCTCCTAGTGCGTGACACACTGAATTTGACCAAAAATATCTAACAATAAAAAAAACACTTTTTCTGATCGTTAGCCGAATTTGATATATCATTTGATACACTAACGTAAACGTGATTAATTAAAAATCTATTAATTTCAATAACACAAGACTTAAAAATATTTTATATTGGGTGATGCAATTTATTAGCTAGTTTACCTTACTGATATTTCTGAACTGGTTTGGTTCTCAAAGTATGAATTTCGGAAAATCCCTTTATCCAGGTCTCTAATTCTATAGGAGCAAGTCCATATCGATTGTCGCGATTCTAGCTTCAGCCGTTTTGTCTGAGTGATAGTGCCAGTTTTATCCCTTTTTGGGCCCTTTTAGCTCTAAAAGTACGAATTTTCAAAAATCGCTTCGTGCAGCTCTAAAGTTCTATGTGGAGCAGGCTTGTTTAGATTTCCGTGATTATTGCTTTACCCGTTTAGTCCGGGTGTACCAGTTTTATCCCAGCCCTGCAATTTTAGAGGAAACAAGCCCATACCGATTTTCGTGCAAATTTTAAAAAATCCCTTCGTATCGCACAATTACTCCATAAAATAAATATGCGCCCCATTTTTCGCGTTTCTACCTTAAGGCTTTTCGTCTGGATAATAGTACCCTCTTTTCGGGCTCTTTACTCCTAAATAACCTATAGCACCCAGGGACAACGTAGCTATCCAATGGTGAGAGAATATTTAAAATCAGATGAGTAGTTTAGAAGATTACGGCCTACATACAAACAAATAAACTAACAAACTCACAAATATCTTCTCTTTATAATATTAACCCTCAACGGTCCCTGAAATTTTTTTACATATTAGTCCCCAGGATCAATTTTGACCCTATGACTATTTTTCGACAAAATAATGTAATAAGTCATAATATTGAACATAATATTTTGATTATGAAGGCGAATTCTATTTATTTGAGTATTTTGTGAGTAAATACAAATGTTTTTTTTATTTACATGCATAACATGTTGCCAGTTTATTTTTGACTTGGGTCACATTGTGAACATAGAGTTATTTTTTAAATGATGTGGACAAACAAATTTTTGACAAGAGCTACACTTAGCTGAATGTTTGTTCCCATTGAGATCATATGTACATATGAAACAACGGCCACGTTTCCCGAGAATTGACCCTTGTACCTTTGACACTTCCTTAGTAATCGTCTCAATACTTTGAATGCTTCTGACGAGTTCAGCCGCATTGCTACCAGATGGAAGGTTTTTCCTGCGCTGTATATGAGGTGTTATCAGTGCAGTTGCTAAATCTTTTAGAAAAAAACGACGACGGTATGACTTCTGTTTGTCCCTATATGAAGGATCAATGAAAGTGTATATTACGTACGCATTGAACGCAGATACATCGACAATATTTTCAAAAACGACCATCGGCCATCGATTAACCTAAAAACTACGAGAATGACTTACAACAATTTGATATAAGTAAAAGCATATTTATACACCTTACATACAAGTGAGTCAACACCACCCTTCGTTTTGTTGTAGTCGAGAATTATTTGCGGTTTTTTGTGCTCTTCATTGCTTACTTGGTTTCCATGGTGCATGGTGCTGAAAAGTACGACCAATCGCTTCTGCTTGGTACATATGAAACGATAGTAGCATCGAGTGAGTGGTCGAATATTCAATTTTTAACCATTCCTTTCCACAAAAACAGGTGTTGTGGATCCTATTTTACATTCACAAAGGTATACAAAAGCTCGGGTTGCAGAAACTATATTCATGTAACACTTTTAGTTCAAAAAACCCACACGAAATCCATAAGACCTCGTGCAGCTTAGTGTAAACTGCAACAGGGTCAAATTTTACCCTAGGGTCCAATATGAGAAATGATCAAATGGGGCGTAACCATAAATGTGGGGCGTACAATTTCAATAAGAAATAAGTAATTTTACAAAAAAATAAAAGTCATGAAATATTGGCCGATTCGCACAACACAGTTCTTCATAAAAGAAAAAAAAATAGGGTCAAAATTGACCCTAGGACCGTTAAGGGTTAATGTAGTAGTAACTGATTATGACAACGAACATGACTAT